>MU226280.1:338238-376874 GCA_018584345.1 Thuja plicata | reverse complement strand
TCTTCTTCTTCTTCTTCTTCTTCTTCTCCATAATGCAGTTATGAATTCATCGTTGGCTTTTGGCTGGAGTTTAATGAAAATCTAGAGTCGAGTTTCATATATGCTTTGAGCTGGTGTTAAATGCCATAATATATGGTGCATGTTCTTTCTGCATTTACTTCTCCTCAAGAAGCTCGGGCTCTTGTGGACTCGATCTACACATGCTTCTTTTTGTATTCCATATGATATGGTGCTATCTACATGTTCTTTGGGGCTAAGAATTGGATTTTCAATGTTTTAAGAACTCATAATATATGCTCTGCTATTGTAGCTAGTAACTTTGACCATGAAACATGGCATTTCTATCTACATCTATCACACAGATAAGTTTCATTTGCTGCTATATGACTCTGTCTACTTTGGCTTGAATATATTGTTTATTCCACCATGGATTTTACCAAAGTTTGGGGTTTTTATGCCAGAAATGGTGATGTTCATGCATAATCTTTCAGTTAAACTCAAGCTTCTCTCAGCCTTATTGGATGTCCACAATCTTTGTTGTATGGAGACCCTACTTTTATATTGTATGTTGTCTTCTTTATTGTTTTGTTTGTTAACTACACTTGACATGAGCTTTGGTTATACGCTGCCTTCTTGTTGACTAGATCTGTGTGTTGGTTGAATGACACCAAGAACTCAATACCCACATGGCATTCTTTGCATGTTTTTATGTAAACTTAAAAATAACACCTGCAAGCTATCATTCTTTTGAACATATGCAACAAACTCCAGATGTCTTCTGTCAACATCATTAATGTTCTCTTTGAAGCTTGATAGTAATGATGTTTGATATGCATCAATGTGTTTCATGCTTTATTTTGGCTAGCAACTTCTGTATCTTTACTATGACTTGATCTTTATCTTTAGCATAACCTTAAGATGTTAAATGTTGGGTCTGTTTGATTTTAACTCATGCTTGGCTAAAAATTGGCACTCCCATTTCTCTTTTGTGTCCAAATACACCCGGTAATGGATACCTTCCCGGCTGCATATGCACAATGAAATTTGTTTATGGGGTTCGAGCATGGGCTCGTGACACCCATAAATAGATTCATGTAACCTTAAAATTGATATTTAGCATATATATTCAGCAAATGAACAATATCTAAACAACACACTATTCTGTGAACACCATAATGAAAATCTCACTACATCCCTTTTGATTCTTGATTGCAATCTGAAAACCAGTCTGTTTTGAAGAATGCACCACTATGATTAGCCTTAAAAAAACACATTATGTTAGTGATCAGGACCCATTGGTCAATTTTGTCTGTCAATCAGACCACTGGTGTGCTCACTAGCATAATGTTGTACTATTGTCCTTTAGTACCATTTTTTACTTTATGTGCATACACAGTTTGTTATTGCATTGAATACCAAAAATATATGTAGCTATCAAATAATTTGATATTGTATGATGTTTCATTATTGTGCATTTCTTAGATCCTATTGGATCTAACAAACCCTTCTTACCATGATACAGGACAACCCCTAAAGACCTAGAACCAAACAAATGAAGACTTAGACAAAGGACCGGAGGAATTGGACCAAACATGACAACCAGCTCCTGATATGCAGATGACACTTTAAGACAATGCAAAGGACCTACTCATACTCTATGTCATCTTTTTATTCTCCCTTTGTACTCTATTTATTCATATATGAGAAAACATTTGTAAATTACATTCAATATGAATGCATAATGTAATGATCAATTATGAATTTGGAATTTTTTTTTAAAATATGATCAATACTTAGAGTACAAATAAAAATCTGATATGAATGCAATAACAAAATGTTGATCCACATCACTTGAAAGAAATTGTTAAATAGAAGGACCTCTATGAACCCTTTTCCTATGTTTTTATTCTATTATTTTGCATGATGAAAAATAGGGTAACAGTTATGGAAGCATATTTTACTGATTTTAGAGAACTCATACAACTACCTTCTTCCAGTTCTTCAATTTTATGCTCAAAGGTACATGGGGGTTTCTTGAATATGATTGTATCTTCTTCTTCATCTTCCTTAGGAAATATAAGTTTCCTTCTAGATCTTCTTGTAGTGATGACAAGGGTAGAGATCTTTTTTTCTTCTTGGGGGCTACCTTGTTCTTCTTCTTCTTTGAAAGTTCTTCTTCTATCTCTTCCTCTTCCATTTTAGGTTCATCATTTTCTATCCTAATTTCATCTTCTTTACTTTGAGTGATATAAGGAGGAGAGTCTGAAGTTGTTCTATATTTCTTTTCAAACTTCTCTAACCTCTTCTTTCCTCTTTTCAAGATCTTAGGAATCTCAATTTCAAATGAAATTCTACTCTTGGCTTCTTAATAGGTACCAAAGTATGGTTATTTAGGGTCAAAAGGCTCATTCACAAGAGCCTCAATTATATCTTTGGTATCATCTATGTTAACCTCATATGCAAGAGGTTTCACCCATGCAACCCTAGGATTGACTGCCTAAATGTATAATTTATCATAGTCAGCTAGGAAGCAAACATCATCTTTGTAGTCTTCTACCAATTGTTTAGGGATCCTATATCTATTTTCCATCTTCTATCTGAAATCCTCAAAGTATGCATCCACGATGCTCTCAAAATTCTCTCCTAATTCTGCTATGAAATTATTTATCTAATAAACTATGGGTCTTTCCTTCTTCCAAACAACTATGCCTTTGGAAGGGAAAAAATTCTAAATGTAATAGAATATGTAGACCATAAGTTAACAAAATTTACATGGATTGGTCTTTTATGCCCAGATGATTTCCATGTTCTTGCTCAATTGGATGAGTTGTAACTCGACAAGGTTGAATGAAAGGTTGTTCTTAACCGCTTTGTATGCCAAGTCCACTACCTCACATGGTATGCTGTTTGTTTATCTAGAACTGTACATTTTGTGCACAATTACATGAATCCCAAACTTTAATTCCATGTTTGTAACTCCATTTAATCTCATGTCTCTTCCATCCCACTCGACAAGAGTCTTCATAGTTAGGTCATCTCGGGGTAGGGTTCTAGTAGCTTTTGACTTGTCAAGCATAGGATACACTATAACACGGTGTACCATTTTCTTGGTGAGCTTCACTTTTTGCTCCAACCATAGATGCATTTTGTGAACATATCTTGGAACAAACCTAATCCACTTAATCTAAAATTTTTGTGGCATATGCATGATATGAGTCAAACCCTTTACTTTGAGGTGTTTATGTTTTGGCTTCAGATTCCCAACTTCACATAGTTTCTTATATGATATATTCATTTCCAATGTACCTAGTTGTTGAATGTTGCAATTATATAAGGCTCCAATATTGTTGATCAACAGTACCTTCAAAGGAATTAGGGAATGAGCTCCCATCAGATCTATCTCCTCTACAATTGGTGGATAAAGCTTAAAATTTGGAGGTTCATAAACAACATTCCTCACCAACATCTCAGATCCTTTCTTAACCTTCCTGTTGGATGTAGATGCCATAATGCTTGGAGGTTTGATAAAAATTCACAACTTAAATCTTTAGAACACAAATTTGCTCTCAATTTCTTAAGGCTTTGAATCGCTCTACAAATTGAAAACTTTTTAAATAATAACTCTTCCAATTCATCGTTTAGAAGAGATTTTACCTTTTAGTTTTCATTAATGCTTCCTACATGGTTGTTGGCATAGCTCAGAAAACCTCAGAAAAAACTAACCTTTAGATCTTCAAAACCATACAACTTGACTTAACTCAGTTAAGCATGTGTAACTCAGATGTAATTGATATCCTGACTCAGTTAAAACCATAATGTGTCCTAGTGCATCAATATGCTAATTTGGACCTGCTAGCATATGTGGAACTAATGTATGACGACTTGTATGCACATTTTTAGTTGTCTCCTTGCATATTTATTCAGAGATGGTAGATCCACCCAACTCACTATTGTGGGTTACATTCTATCCTTCATTGTTTTTATTTGAATTTCATAAGATTTCCTTACCCACTACTAACTCATCTGAGTTTTGATTTAAGAAACTTTTTCTTTGCCTTTCTCAAAACCAGTATCTAATTTTTGTTTGTTCATGCAATTCTTGCTTAGATAACCAATTTGTTTACACACATAACATCTCTTAGTAGGACTCCTTTTTCTAAGGTGAGTCTTTGCACAATTTGCACTAATATGCCCATATTCACCACAATGACAACATCGGCTCCATATGTTGTAATCCCAACCAAAAATTTATTTAGCTAGTTGTTCAGTAGGGTTCCATTTCTTTGTTCTGCACTTGAAAGATTTGTGACCTTGTTTGTTAAAATTGAAACATTTTCATTCAAACTTAGGTTTCTCAGTGCATTCGATTTCCCTATGTCCATGTTTGTTGCATCTGTAGCATTTACAATTAAAATTTGACTTTCCATTGCTCTGACACTTATTTGTTGTGTGCCCTAACTTGCCAGAATGATTACAAGTAGGTTTGTTGTTCTTTTGAGTTCCTTGTTATGAGGATTCACCTTGTTTAGTATAACCTAATCCAGTCTGTCCATGATGTCTGGGTTGAGTCTGCTTTGTCAACTGATCTATGCTTATTTGTGAATTCATCATACTCTCATTGGTTTCCTTTTCATTATTGAGATCATTCTACAGTCTTTCATTTTTTGCCCTCAAATTGATAACTTCTTGATTTGCATTATTGAGTTGATTTATCCTATCTGTTTGCTGAAGTGACAAATGATGGATTTCTTTTTATTTTTCTTCTAATCTTGTACTTAGAAATATTTTATCTTCTTGTGCCATCTCTCTATCATTTTTTGCTTGGTTTTTTTGTTCCATGACTTCACATATTCTGACTGAATGAATTTTTTATTCTCTTTTCAACTTTCTGACTTCTTCATGTAAATTGAGATTCTTTGCAAGTAGGTCTTCAATTTTTGCATCTGCTTCTTTATAATTTATTTCTTTGCATAAGCCTTCAATTATTTCTTCTATGTAACTTTTATCATTCATCTACACTACTAAATCTTTTCTTATTTTCACGGAAAGAGAGAGCTTCTTGAGTTTTTTGATCTGATCCATGGCCACTTGTAGATCTATCTTTTCATTTTCAATGGCTTTCTCGAGTCTCTATATTTCTATTTGCTCTAATCTTTTCTCAAGATATTAAACTTGTAATAAGAGAACCTTTAGGTCTGATACCAATTGCTGGAAATATATTGAGTCTAGGTGACTGAGAGGGGGGGGGGGAATCATGAACCAATAAAACTTAATCTCTTTAATCCTTTATTAGATTATCTAATTTGATTGCATGCATAGAACAAAAAATTAATAAACATCCACAACACTTGACAAAATATTTGGTTACCTAGAAACCTTCCAAATAGAAAGTAAAACTTGGGTGGGGATGGTACCCACAAGATTTATTACTAGAGTATAAATTTAGCCTGTTAAATTTTTCAATTGATCACTTCTGATGGTCTGATCTGTTAGGAGAAATAAGGACTGTTAGGTCTACATTGTGAAAAGATTTTGTACAATACAATTAAGTATGCAACTCTGTTAGGATATTTATAAAGGACTGTTAAGTCCACCTTGTTAAAGGATTTTGCTGATGCACCTATTAGGATGAACCAGTAGATGATCTTCTATGCAACTCTGATTTGCTGAATAAGATCCAATGATATAATACTAATCACCTGAATGTGATAAATGAGTCTATGTTGTTCCTCTTACTTCTCTAGCCTTCTTAATCAGTCTGACACTTCATATTCACATATACACTTATTTCACACACATTTGGCTAAAAAAAATAACCTTACATATATATCTTATCAAAATCAAATACTTTTGTAAGTTGGCTTCTATGATATACAATAATATCAAACAATATAAACTAAGCCAACCCAATACTGTTACTTAGGTCCAGTAATCCACTCGGGTGATATACTAGCACTCAGGAAATATGCTATCACTCGAGAAACATAGTAAACTCTTGCACTCAAGCTACACTGTGTACTTGGGTCATATTGATCACTCAGGTAATATTGATTTCCACTATCTGCTCGGTCGACACTGCCACTACTCGGGTTACACTATAACTGCTCGGGTTGCACTTCAACTTGCTAGCTCGGTAAACTATGTGATGACTAAGAGTTTTGGCACTAATTTACAACATGTCTTTCCATAAGGTCATCACATACATGATCAAATTGCCAAATGTTTGGGTGCAAAACAAGTGCTCATTCAAATCACCTTCCTTTGAGGTGCACATAATTTGCAGATGGTGAGACAACAAACTCATGAACTAGAAGAACCATTCAAAAAAATGATGGAAGAAGAATTGAATAAACAATTTTAATAAATGATGAAACAATTCCCTTAGATACTTTAATATTGAGGTTCATGAACAAACATCAAAACCTTAATATTTGTAAGACACACCCCATTCAAAGTGTAGGCAAATTTTGATATTCCAACATTTCAAGAGAAAATTGATGCAAATGATGTTAATGATTGGTTATCTAAGATGGGAAGGTGTTTCTCTATTAATAATTTCTCAGATGCAAAATGGATTACCTTTTCTCTCTTAAAAGATGAAAACCGTGTGAAGTTGGCATGGTAATTAAATTGGCATCCAAGGAAATACAAGATGGAAAAGTATTTGATATATTTTTTATGAAAATCCTACATGGGGAGAATTCAAAAAGCACATAAAAGAGGTGAATTTTCAAAAAGATACTTATAAATAGAAAAATGTACAATGCAAATTCCATTGAGAGAAGAAAGACAATTCAGTTCAAGAGTTTCATGTGCTTCTAAAAAAACTTTGCATATCAAAAACTTTGAGAAACATTGATTTTTGAAATATATGAGCAGAATTCATTGGTATATACTAACTAAGATGGATTTATTTAATATAAAAATATAATCTAGTTCTATTAAGTATGCTTAAAAAATTAAGGAAAATTCAAGCAGAAAGGAGGGAGAGATTAATTCATAAATAATAAATTGAAACGTGAAAGTAGTAAACATATAAGGAAACAAAGATCGAAAGAAAAAATTTCCACTTTACCAACAAAGAAGTCATCAGATGCAAATAAAATATAAAAATGTATTTTTATGTGGTGTGAATGTCATAAAAGAGTCTCTAATAACACTAAATATTGAAAAACTATAAAGAATCTAATGATGGAGACACTTGGGGAAGATGTTGAGCCTAAAACAAATGACTCTTGCAAGAAAAAAGATAGTAAACAAGTCATTAAGGAAAACCCATATGCCATTTTTGTCACTTTAAAAACATTTCCCAATGAGGATGAGGAGAGGTCATTTCATTAAAAGATGTGGGTTGGAGGAAAATCCCTACTCTTTATCATTGAGAGTGGTAGCCAAAAGAATTTTAGTTCTATTGAGACTATGAAAAGATTGAATTTGAAGATAAAAATACACCCACAACCCTTCTTTATGGTATGGATAAGCCATGGGAGCTTCACTTAGTAAACCTGAATCATAGAACATGTGTTCATGGCATACTAAAGAATCCCCTATTTTTTCAAAATATTGCCCCAAACTCCTTTTTTGTGAACCCCCTCCAATACTCACTGAGTACCCCCCACCCCACCCCAAGAAAATCCTCACTCTCCCCTATTTAGGAAATATATTTCCCTCTTTTCTTCCCAATTTAAACCCCCCAATATGAATGCACATAGTATTGATTGCCCCTTTAGTGAATACCTTGTAGGATAAGTTGATGATGACATATTCAAGTGAACAAGGAATATCGCCTTCAATATTCTATGAATCCAATCAAAGATGAGGTAATTTGTGATGTAGCTCCTCCATATGTTTGTGATGTTTTTTTTGGGCAGCCATACATGTATCAGTGTCAGTGTATATGAATATATCATACGTTTCGTGACAATCAAGTGTGGTGGACAGAAGTACCAGATACCAAAGGAAATTCCTACACACTCTTCATCTTTAATTAGTACAAAGCAATGAATGATGCACTTAGGGCATTCACTAATTCATTTTTAGTTATAAATCTAGATGATATACTCATCTTTAGAAATACTTGGTAGCAGCATCTACAACATATCAAATGAGTACTCTCAATCATGCAAGGCTAGGGATTCTATGAATAAAACAAAAGTTCTCTTTCCATATGCATAACATTAAATAGTTGGGATTTATTATTGACAATGAGCATATTCATGTTGATCCTGAAAAAGTTACAAGTAATTAAAGATTAGCCTTCTCCAAGAAATCTCATAGAGTTGTGTCTAGATTCTTAGGGATTTTTATTGCAATTTTTTTTGGGTTTTCAAATTTGGATTGGCCTCTAATTCCATCACTACATCAAAGAGTGCACACATGATCAATAACAAGAATTCAAGGAGTAAAATAGAGGTTATATTTAGCACTAGTTTTATCTCTTCCATATTTACAACAATCTTTTCAAATATTAGAATATGCTCCTGGATAAGTCCTTATGCAACATGGACATCTAGTTGCATACCATAGTTAAAAAAATTCTAATATAGTGTGTGGATGTCCCACATATTCCATTTTTCAACCTTGTAGGAAATGGAAACTCTATATTTTTGGCCCAAAGAAACTATCATCCACACAAATCAGAAGCCTCTTCAATTTTTTCAAACATAAGGATAATTGTAGAATGATACACATCAAATATGGTCATCCTATGTTCAACAATTTCATCTCAATAATTTTCATAATAAAGGAGGAAATAACAAAGCAATAGATTGTTTCAGAAGGCCTCCACTTGTAGCTATAAGTATGGTAATAATAATGAATTTGTTGATATTTACAAAAAGCTTATGGAAGGTAAACATGTTAATTATTTATATTTGCAAGATGGAATGCTTTGCCACGTTGGAGAAATTGGTGTGCTTCATGAAAAATGTGAGAATTTGATATGAGAAGTTTAGCACAACAAGACTCTAGGTCAATATTAAATAGGTAAGACTATTGAATACTTCAAAGATATTTTTACTGGCCAAAGTGTAAGGACTATGTAATTTCATAATTTCAAGCTTGTGGCATGCGATATCACAAATCCTGCCAATCATAAATTATAGATTATATTTAACTCCTTATATTCTAGATAAACCATGGAGCTCAGTTTCTATGAATTTCATGCCTAGTCTTTGTACCACAATATAAGGGAATGATTTTGCATATGTTACGGTAGATAGATTTTTCAAAATGGGAATCATATTAGCTTGTGAATAAGAAATTTCTATAGAAGACACTGCAAAACCATTTTTTAAGCATGTTTGGGTTCATTTTGGTCGACCAAGAGAATTATTTCCAATAGAGATAGTATATTTATAAGAAGGTTATAGTCTTCAATATGTTCTAGGATGAACACAAAATTGAAAAATTTCTCTGCATTATAAATAGATGGAAAAACTGAGATAGTCAATAGAATGATCATCCAAATCCTACAAATCTATCATTACAAACATTCTGATAAATGTGATGAGAGCCTTCCATATGTTCAGAATAGCTACAACTGAGAAGTTCACAATTTGATAGGCCATAATCCATTTAAAGTTTGTCTTTGCTTCCACTCATGGGTGAAGGCATTATATTTTTCCATTATTATACTTAGAAGAAAAACATGATCTGCACCATGAGTTTACTCTACACTGATAGACAGGGTACAACACTATCTGAAGCCAAGGTTACCCGACAAACACTATTAAGTGTACCCAATGAGAAAAAGGTAAATGATACCCGATGAGTAACAACATTCCTACCCAATAGTACAACAAAGAGAGGTACCTGATAGATACAGGGAACCCAATGAACAGTTCAGTCAAGGAACGTCGATAGATAGCAAGTTCAAACTGACAACCAAGAACTGATAGTCAGTTACATCCCACAAAAAGTGGATCTGACTTTCAATGTCAGATAAATCACTGAAGTTGTATTTATAACTTCTTGATTTGATTTTAAATCCATTATGTGTGGAGAAAGCAATGTAATCTTTATTATTTTAATTCATTTTACTATTTTAAAACATGCAAACTTAAGATCAAGGTCAAGTTGTAAACCTTGGATCTGAGAGTTAACATTGTAAATTGTGAATTCCAAGATAGGTCAAACACTTTTATAAATAGGTGCTCAATCCATTGAGAACTATAGTTTTTCAATGAAGATAGTAGCCACAAAGAGAAAATAAAGACCAGACAGAGAATTCATGTAGAAGAACACAAACAAATTCAAATCAGTTTTCAAGAACAGAACATAGGCTACCAAGAAGCAGATAAAAAGTATTCATCAATCACTTAAGGTGATATTACTATTGTAAAGGCTTTAATGGATCTATAAATTAGAAATAGTAGATTGCATATAGCCAGGTCAACATTTGTACTCATTCTAACAAGTGTAGTACACTAATGAAATCCTTTCAAGAAAGGTGGGCTTAACCATCCTATTGTAAATCTCATAACCGAGTGCACAATTAAATCAGTGTTGCTAAAGCTTTTAACATAGTAGATGTTAACAAGTCTCCACCATAATACTCTTAACAAAGTAGATCATCAGAAGTGATCAAATTGTAAGCCTCAATAAGCTCCCTTCCATTCTGTAGATAGTGAAGTTTTGTGGGTGCCATCCCCACCGTAGTTTTTACTTCCTAACATGATTTTTCTACGATACTATATCTTGTGTTATGTGTTTGTCAATTTCATGAATGTTTCTATGAATGAATGAAACCTATTAAAGATTGTGAACAAACAATAGACACATAAGAAAGTATAACAGTAATGGTTGGTAAATCAGAATTGAATGATTACTAATGATAAATTGTGTAAGGTGATAAAAGTTTTAGAGGTATTGATTCACCCCTCCCCTCTCAGTAACACTTTCCATTAATTACAACAATTGGTATCAGAGCTGAGTATCTTCTTGAAAAGCTTAAGGGATTAAGAGAAAAGATCATACAATGGAGAAATACAAACTTGATAAGAATATTGAGAACAAAAAGCTTGAGATATAGATGTTCTTTGAATAGTATAAAGAAGAAAGAATCAAGATGAGAGAGTTGTTGGATGAAAGAAAAGGTATGGCTACCCGAAACAATGAAAAAGACTATCAAAAAGAAGAAATTTCAGATTTCTTTGAAAATTCAAGATCAAATGCAAATAATATATCAGATACATCAGAAGAGAACATCATAAATCTAAAGGAAAACAACCTACATCTAACAGAGCAAATAAAGATGTTACAAATCGGTCAAGAGACCCAGATGGTAAGGATGATTGATGTGATGAGTTCTTCTAGACAAGCTAAAACAAAGAGAACACTTGCTATTGATGATAGAAGGAAGAATTTAGAGAAACTACTTGAAAAGGAAATGGAAATTCAAAGACATGCTGAGCATCACCATGATTTCACAAATTAGATTATCCTTATGAGTCAATAAGAAAATAGAATAAATGTGGAACTCATTGAGAGAATACAGATTATCGGTGAACTAAGAGAAGAAAATGAAAAGCTAAAGCATGAGGTTAGAATTCAACAAAAACACAATGATATTATTAGAAAGGCTGAAGAAAGAAATAAAAGAATGGATGACTTTCTTGTAGGACAACGAAGATTCAACAACAACAGCGATATAGGCTTTACCAAAAATGGAGAATAATCAAATCCAAAGAATGTCTACGAAAATCCAAGACCAAGGAAGAAAACATGCAAGCACTGTGGAAACCAAGGGCACACATAAAATGCATGTAGAGGTAAAATAAAAGGTACTTCTAAATCTACACCTACATCTTCAATCATAGGATTCTGTTATAAATGTAACAATAAAGGACATAAGGCTTATGAATGAAAGAGCAAGATAGAAAAGCCAAAGAAGGAAACCTACATGCACAAATACTATCCTACATGCAAGATGAATGGGCACACATTTGAATAATGCTAGAAAAATAAAAGGCAAGCATGGAAGCCAAAAGGTAAAGAAGTTCCTTATCAGCCAAAGAGAATCGGTAATCAATATGTATGGGATTACAACACTTGGAAAAACTGTACAACATGTGGTAGATATGGTCACATTGCTGCAAACTGCATGAGAGCATGGACCAAAAGGTCTAGAGGTTGGTCAAACCCCAGAATGGCATGCTTACACTGTCATAAAATTGGTCATCTCAAGAATGATTGCAAAGATAGATTGATAGAAACAAGCACATATCCCAATGGCAACACCATTGAAGATATCTAAAGGACAAGAGACAAAATGTGGATAAAATCTTCATGCAATGATGAAGCTAGACCAAGTAATGCAAATGGTGACACCACTAACCCTACTTGAACTAAACAAGTAAGTATGGATCTACACTATACCAAGCTATATTTTTCATCACTTCCATTATATAAATTGATAGATAATCAAAATTTGCATGGACCAAAGATGCATACTACTTCACTTGTTACTAAAGTAAGAATGCAACACCGTCAGTAAAAACTTACCAAAAATCATCAGTGAACACAATAATAAGTTTCTTACACTTATTGGGAATTGTCGGTCCTCTAAGTAAATATGGTAAACTACCAATATAGCTCGACGATCGTCAGCAAAAAGGCAAAGTTCATAAGTAGTCGTGAAAGAACACCGATATCCATCGGTAAAATCAAAATGGTTAAACAACTACCCTAAGCATCATATCTTCACCAATGATGATTGGAAACATTCTCCCAACAAAACCCATCTTCTCATCCCAAAAAGTTGTTCAACATTTATTGTAAGGACTTAGGTAAAAAAACCTATAAATAGTCGACGGGACAAATTCATTTTTCACCCACAATTTTAAGAGAAAGCAGAGTGACATCATTTAGCAATTAAAGAGTAGAGAGAAGAAGTGTCTATATATCGATTCAGCACATAGAGAACAGATTCCTCATCACCATTGCAAATTGAAGTAAGTACCAAAGACACCGAAAGATCTATGTTACTATTTTGTAAAAAAAAGCCCTAATTTCAAGAAAACCCTAAGTACTTGGAAAAAAATGGAAACTACATCAAGAACTGCTAAGTTGAAGAATGAAAAGAAGAATGTGGTGAAACTAATCAGGAACAACACATGTGTATAACCTAAATACAATTTTTTTCTAGAAATTGCATCGAAACCTGATGAAGTCGGCGCATTTTCAAAAATCCCACGTAGGGTTTTACTCATAGAAGACGTTAGGTCTTACATTCACTACAAGATCGCAGAGATAGGTGATCTAGAAATGGATGAAGCTTATAACAAGTTATGTGATGCTGAAGGAAAACTGAAAGAAGACCACAAAAACTTTGAGGTCAAAGGTTTAACCAATGCCCTACATTTCCCAAGGGAATTCAAGATAGAATGGATCAAGTTAGTCTTGAATAGGATGCATGACAATAAACTATGGCTAGACCAACCCAAGAAAATAACAAAGGACATTCTTCATGCTGTCACTGGTTATCTGATAGCCAACAAGCCTACGACACACAAGAATCCATCCATGAAAGAAGTTACAAAACTCACCAATGCAAAAGGAGACAACAGAGGTCTCAAATTAAACACAATCATTGATGAAGAGTTAAAATTTGGTGCATGTGTTATTGGTTACAAAAATTTTCAGGCTAGCAGAATGAACAACATTTTTGCAACAGCAGTAAGCATAGCTTACAAGATTATAACAAAGGGAATTCAGATGGATCTGTGCGAGATCCTACTAAAACAACTTGATGAAAATATGATCAAAATCAGGTCTTCAAAGAGAAACACATGTAAGTTTGGATCACTTATCATGTGTATATTTTTCTATTTTCAAGAATACTTTCCTTTAGTAGGAAAAGTTGTATGGGACTCTACCAAAATAGTAACCGAATAGATTAGTGAACTCATTAAGTCACTAGGAAACAACTTTGAGTCTGTCATGTCTGCATACTTCCTTGAGTTCAAGGAAAAGATGATGGAAAGAACTAGGATTCCTGAGCAACTAGTTGAAAAACACAAAGATGAGATATATTTCATGGTAGACACAAACTTCACACATATCAAACCGGTTGTACCAAGAATATCTTGGTTATCATCATTAGACTATGAGATCAATATTGATCTAGCTACAAGTGCAATTGAGGAACTACTCAATGAGCCCATTGATAAGAAACAACCAAGGTTTGGAATATATGAGGAGGCCAAATCTAAGATAAAACATGGCCTAGAAGTCAAGAAGACTATAAACAAGAAAGATAAAATTATTAAGAATCTCAAGAAGATTCTATTAGTCCCAGAAGAAGAGAAGGATCAACAAGAAGAAACCAATGGACATGACACCATCGATAAAGAGATAGAAGAAAATAAATTAGATACAGAGGCTACTAAATTTGATACACCTTCATCTCCAC
Source organism: Thuja plicata (assembly GCA_018584345.1). Lineage (NCBI taxonomy): Eukaryota > Viridiplantae > Streptophyta > Pinopsida > Cupressales > Cupressaceae > Thuja > Thuja plicata. The sequence goes on along the minus strand of MU226280.1, from coordinate 362,461 downwards.
ATCCTGTAAAGAAGTAAAGAACACAAAGTCAAAATACTGCTACCGATACCACTCCACTTAAGAAAGGTCAAGTAAGGACCTATATAAGGAAGAAGCCAACAAAAAGAACAAGACAACAACCTATCAAAACCACACCACCAAAGAAGAGAAAAAGGTTTCTCAAGACATAGGCTGACTTGGATGACACCAAAGATGATGAACTAGATGTAGTAAAGAATAACTTTAGAAACCAAATGGTAGATGAAGCTGCCAAATCTATTGCTACCCATGGCACAATGACTGATAAAAAGATCAAGTAGTGGGATACAATGAATCTAGAGGATCAGAATAAAATACAGGAAGCAGTCATATAAAATCAATGATTAAAAACAAGTATGCCCCTACTGAATTTGTAAATCAAATACCTAAAGAACTAGGTAAAAGGGTATAACAACCGTGGTCATATGTCTTGAAACTAGAAAGAGAAGAAAGATAAAGAGTTCTTGTGAGACTGATGCCTCCTGAATCCAAATTTGAAGAGATACAAGAAGTACTAAACAAGCACTCATGTAAATTTGTAGCCAAAATAAGGGTTTACAAAGTACTAGAGAGAAAGTTTAGAGAACTGGATTCAATGATATAAACCAAATGGAGACATCTCCTGGATCTACTGGAAGAGTCAACAAGTGTTGAGAAGTAATTACTTCTCATAAACACACCTCACAAAGAGGAGGAGACATATAATGCAAGTCCTCAGCATATTGCTCTGGACAATCAAGAAAGTAATGATGAGCCTATTAACTTAGTTACAGGCATGGATGATAATATCAAAAATATCACTCACTATGATTCCGACAATGATCCAAAGAAGAAAGATGATGTGATATTTGTCACACTCAAGGATCAACAAAACCATCAAGTACTGAAGACATTAGATGGAAAGATAGTTGACATTGCTAATGAACAAATGAAGGACACATTATTCATGCACCCACTAGTGTAAGACCCTGCACAAGATATACAAAAAGGATGAGGACGTCACTACTGACAAGGCACTAACCGACGAGCAGGGCACCAATATTGACAAATCCAAAGCAGCAAATCAAAGTAACATGCATGTCCTAATGAAGGCAATAAACATACTAGAGGGAAATGAGGAATCAACTGAAAAGGAAACAAGCACACCCAAAGATAAGGGTGATGAAGAAACCAAAGGAACAATAGATACTACTGCAGAGAAAGTTGCAACTGATGATCAGAAGAATGCATCTACAGATCAGAATAAAGAAAACACTCAAAAGGAAATAGGAGACAAGCCTTCAGAGAAAGGTGAAAAAGGAAAGAAGGATGAGATTGAAAAGAAGTCTGAAGCACATTCTGCAAAAACACCCAAGGTTAATGAAGAGACATATTCACATAATTGACAGGTGCCCAAAGAGCATAAAACACTAGATGCATCATTGAAAAAACCCTCCCTAAGAAATTCAGAGAAAAAATAGTTCATACATCTGCATCCCCTGAAATATCAAAGAAGAAGAAAGGAAAGAATAAAAATCCAGTAACACTGGATGAAATCATTGAGATTCTAGTCTGTTATCCAAGAACATTGGATCTGACAGCATTGAAAAGATATGCAAAGCTCTATGAGAGAAAATCCATTCAAGACAAGATGAACAGAGTGAAAAAATATGACAAGGTACTAGAAGTAGCAAGGGAGACACTTGAACAAATTGTACCAAACATAGATATTAATCAACAAGACCCAATTATTGATCAACTGGTCATACTAATAGATGCAATAACATCTCAGAATAATGATACTGAGAAGACAATGGAAGAGATACTTGAACAAAAGTATGAATTCAAGCTTGCAGAGAAGATAAGCCAAGAAGTTGCACTGAAAAAGGTCATGCTATCTGAATTGGTCAGTACAATTGATCCAATTTTATCATAAGCTTTTACCTTAATCAAGAAATTGTGCACTTTAGATCAACCCACTAAGGAGTATACCGACAAGATAACAAAAATAGATGATGATCTTCAGTCGTGCACAAAATATAGCCAACACAAAAGAAGCACTTAAATTGCACAATCAAAAAATCATACAGGCTAGGAAATAGTGACATGATATTTAGTTTGCAAAGATGAAGTACAGAGATGAGGCCAATGAGGTCCAAGTTAAGCTTTTACTGACACTTACACTCCTACAAAAAAATAGGACATGGGAAAGTACTCTAATTGCCACCCTTGAAATGTTTGTACTAGATAGCATTTATGATATGCACGCCAGACTAGACCTGCAACACATGGCCCTAGTATAGTTGAAAGAACATTGGGAGAAACTAATGGAAGATATCAAAATTACCCATTCTAATATATTTGACACATTGTAAGTTACACATTTTTGTCACAATTTTGACATATTATAAGTTGTACATTTTTGTCATCAGTATCAAAGAAAGGGGGAACTTGATATGTACATCACCTCAATTAAAGGAGGAAATCATATGTATAGTGGAAGAAAGGGGAAATAATATACACTCAGAGAATAAATAGTATACATATACATATACTATACTGATGCACATAGTAAGGGGGGGTCATATTATGACGAGGATTTAAACATGGTGTAATAATTTCAGTATTATGCACATATCAGTTTTTGATACTAATGTCAAAGGGGGAGATTGAAGGCATTACATTTTTCCATTAGTATACTTAGAAGAAAAACATGATCTACACCATCAGTTTACTCTACACCGACAGACAGGGCACAACACTATCTGATGCCAAGGTTACCCAACAAACATTGTTAAGTGTTACTCGATGACAAAAAGGTAAATGATACCCGAAAAGTAACAATAGTGCTACCCAAAAGTACAAAAAAGAGAGGTACCCGATAGATACATGGAACCCAATGAATAGTTCAGTTAAGGAACACCGACAGACTGAAAGTTCAAACCGACAACCAAGAACCAACAATCAGTTACATCCCGCAAAAAGTGGATCTGACTTTCCACGTCAGATAAATCACTGAAGTTGCATTTATAACTTCTTGATTTTCTTTTAAATCCATTATGCGTGGAGGAATAAATTTAATCTTTATTGTTTTAATTCATTTTACTATTTTAAAACATGCAAACTAAAGATCAAGGTCAAGTTGTAAACCTTGGATCTAAGAGTTAACATTGTAAATCATGAATTCCAAGATAGGTCAAACACATTTATAAATAGGTGCTCAATCCATTGAGAATAGTAGTTGTTCAATGAAGATAGTAGCCACAAAGATCAACTAAAGACAAGACAGAGAATTCATGCAGAAGAACACAAACAAATTCAAATCAGTTTTCAAGAATAGAACAGAGGCTACTGACAAGCAGAGAAAAGGTATTCATCAATCACTTAAGTAAATATTATTATTGTAAAGGCTTTAATGGATCTGTAAATCAGCAATAGTAGATTGCATACATTCAGGTCAACATTTGTACTCATTCTGACAAGTGTAGTACACTAATGAAATCCTTTTAAGAAAGGTGGGCTTAACCATCCTATTGTAAATCTCATAACTGAGTGCACACTTAAATTAGTGTTGCTAAAGCTCTTAACAAAGTAGATCTTAATAGGTCTCCACCTTAATACTCTTAATAGGGTAGATCATCAGAAGTGATCAAGTTCTAAGCCTTAACTAGCTCCCTTCCATTCTGCAGATAGTGAATTTTTGTTGGTGCCATCCCCACCACAGTTTTTACTTCCTAACATGAGTTTTGTGTGATACCATATCTTGTGTTATGTGTTCGTCAATTTCATGAATGTTTCTATGAATGAATGAAACCTATTAAAGATTGTGAAAAAACAATAGACACATAAGAAAGTATAACAACAATGGTCGGTAAATCAGAATTGAATGATTACTAATGATAAATAGTGTAAGGTGATAAAAGTTTTAGAGGTACTGATTCACCCCTCCCCTCTTAGTACTAATTCCCATTAATTCCAACAATAGACACCCATGAACATTTCCATGGAAATTATAAATCTTGATTTGGTATGATGTTTGGATAAGGAGGAGGACAAAGTAAAGAAATTTATTCATAGAATTTATAACCTACAACTTCAAGTTAATGAAATATTGGAACATGCCAATAAGAAATATAAAGAGAGACATGGTGAACATCATGATCCTCATCATTTTTAGGTTAGGGTTAAATTGTGGTTGCACATTCAGAAGGAGGGATTCTAGGGGCCCAACAAGAAGCTCAATCATCTTCTTTATGGTGCATATAAGGTCAGAAAACAAGTCTTTGAAAATGCATTTGAACTCAATTTTCCATCATTTTTTGGGTATTCATCCAATTTTTATTGTAGAACTATTGTGACTTTATTTCCCTTCATTATTATATGTTCTAGATGTTCAAAAAAATAATAATAATAATAATAATAATAATAATAATAATCCACTACAAAGTGATTAGTTCATGGAAGATACAATGAAGAACTTGTAGAACTAGAACATCAATCTTTATTGAGTTGTTCGAGTAGGTCAATTTTCTCATCAAGGTAAGTGGCATATTCAAGAATAAATTTAAGTTTGCTTCCCTCATCTATTGCAAAGTGTGAATGCAATGGAGCCCATTTCCTCTCAAGGGGGAGGGAATGATGAGAAAATAATCTTACAAAGATCAAATGGAGTTGGCAAATGATAATGGAAAATATTGAAAATCAATTTTTTTGGTATTGACATGTTTTAGTAAATTGCATTTTTTTGAGAGGTCTTAAAGCATTTTTGTGTTTGAAACTTTGGATATTCCATTATATTTATTTCCATTATCATTATAATAAGGGAATGAAACTATCACTCTTGGAGATGTTTCCTATGGTGTAAGTGGTTCATGAGTTTGACCTCTGGGCAAACAGTTATGGCTTTTCAAAGTTGGACTAAAATTGTATATAGTATTTTGAAAACTTTGATAGTTTTTGGTCCAATATTTTAATAAATATTATTTATACTTTTCATTTTGAATTCCAAGGGGTTCTTGTGACCTTTTATATCTCATATAAAGTTATTAAACTATTTTTCTAATGGAATTAAACCACTTTTTGGATTGCATTATTTTTTGTCAAATTTTTTATTCTTCAAATAAGTTCATAATATTGTATGTTATACACCAGGTACTATATTCCCATTCCATAGTTCAAAGCATTAATTCTGGGGTTCAGGCATAGTTCAAAAGTAGAGTGAGGGGGTTCATTGTCCATACATACTTTCTTTATTTTTAGAAAAAAAACATAGTACAACTTTATTCAATGATATGGAATTAGACAAAGAAGGAACGTCCTCATCAAATGTTTTTTTTTTAATTCCTTCACTCTAGGAAAGGTTAGAATTTATATTGTTAGGTGACATATTCTAGGTAGGGTTGGGAAGGGAAGGAATTGTAGTCTATAAAAAAACAAAATATAAATAGCATAAATCAGGCCTTAGATGGAGTAGGTTGGATAAAATTTCAAATTGGCAAGGGTGGGAGTTTCATGCAACTCAAATGGTTAGGGAACAAAGGAGAGTGTAGAATGTGTTGATGAATCTGAGCCTTGAGAAGAGTTCATTCTTCCATGGATTCTCAAGGAAATTCATATGGGTTTGGTAATTGTTCTCTCTTCCATGTATATGACTATCGGTACATGACCCAAATTGGAGAACAAAAGTAGATGGAAGTATCTGGCACCAAACTGAAAGGTAAGGCTATTTCCCCTATTTCTCATAATGTAGACCCCCAATATTTGGGTCATGTTTTATCTTAGTGATAATTTTGTTGTGATGAAATTGTATTTAATAGATAAATTTATTTGTCCTTAGCCCAACATTGAGTTTGTGCATACTTGGGTGGCCTGTGATTGGACGAACAAGGGACAAATTGATGGTTTGGCTATGAGTAAAGGTTTCTTCTCTTTGATGTTCACTTGTGAAGAAGATTTACCTTATTTCTTGGAAAAAGGGACTGGGATACTTGGTAGGTCTACTCTTACACTTAAAAGATGGGAGCCAAGGATTTCTCCCCTGGATTAGGTTTTTGACATTGCCTTTGTTTGGGTGGGACTCCTGGGTTTACCTTTATAATTTTGGGACAAAATTATTTTTAAAGGCATTATGGCATGCTTTAGGGAGATCTTATCTATGTATCTCATGATGCCTATAAGAAAAAGGTTGGTCTATGCCTATCTTTATCTGAATATTAAACAATCTATAGATCTTCCAGGGGAAGTTTCAATTAAGCCCAAAATTGGGACTTGGTATCAGGCTATTTTTTTTTTAATTAGTTCCTTTTGAATGCTTCCATTGTAATACAGTTGGCCATTAGGAAAATAATTATCCTAAAAAATAAGCTAAAATGATAACATCCAAAAAATTCTAGAGGGAAAAAGACCAAATCCTAATGTGTAATGAAGGGGTGATGGAAGTTTAAGCTAGAGGATCCAAAGGTGATTCAAATAAAAATAATAAAGCCTTGTAGGTGGAGGTCTTGGGACATGAAGGGAGTTTTAATAAGGCTTCAGTGGTTTTGTACCCAATGGGTTCAATTTCTGGGTCATTTCTTTGTGCAGCTAAGATTAATTTAGTGATTAATCTACCAAATTGTTCAGTTGAACGTCAAGATATAGTTCCTATGGAGACATTAATTGATACTATTGGAAACTTGGTAGAAGAGGATAAAAACTAGTCTTGAACCAAGATAGTGATGATATAGAATTGGATAAGGACAATATCACAAATGGTCATTCTTTATATCACCAGGGTATGGATGTTGAAAATGAGGCACCTTTTTAATATGGTGTTAGTGAAGAGATTTGTTTTTTAACAAAACCCTTTAAAAATGACTCCCCAATACCCAAACAAGAATACAAAACTCTGCAACTAATAGTTGATACACTTGTAATGCTTATGCGAAAGTGCTCTCTGAATTTTGAAGTGAAGGTATAACTCCCTTCATTGGATTTGCAATGAATAGAATAATTAGTACACCTTTAATAGGAAGGCATGGAAGGTGGGTAACCATCTATCCCTAAATATGGGATAGATGTGACAATTTTTAATTAATAGGTAAATAAAAACTGAGAACTCAAAGATTCCCATCCCAACACTTACAATCAACAGACTAAAGGAAATATCAAGAGTTATTTCAGATCATGTGATACATGAATTTCAAAGATTTCTTTATATGAACAAAAATATATTAGTAGCTGGAATTATCAAAAGTAACTACATTAACACAAAGTTCAATAGAAATCTAAATGAAAAATTCCAAACTCAAAGATTCAAAATGTATTAAATCTACCCTCTGATACAAAATGGTAGTCAAAAGACAACCATTTCCAACTATGCAAAAAACTAAATCTGAAAAAAATATGTTTTCCCTTCCCCCTTTGCAATCATTACAAATTTTACAAAATAAACCCCCCTTCCAAAACACCAAGACTTTTTCAAAAAATAAAGAGAGGAACTCTAGTTATGACCACTCTTTTACAATATATAGTGTCTTCAAGTTGTTGCTTGGTTATTATAACTGATTCTTGAAACCTAACCATCTATCCTTTTCTATTAACATGGCCAAGATTACTTACATCCATCATGGCTTTTCTTTTCACTAAAAGGTTTCTCACAAATCATTCCCTATAAATGATCTAAGAAAATAACTAATCTTTTATGATAATATTTAATATGTCATTTTTAATGGACGTTCATCCAAGTGTCATATTTTGCATTATTCATAGCTTCCAATTTTCTCAAATGCAATCAGATTTGATTGTCATCGACTGTTTTGACATTGTCTTACTCTTTTATTTTTATCCTTTTCATTGTAAATAATTTTCAAAATCCCTCCAGGTATGATTTATAAAATGAGGTTTTCCAAACCATATTCAAAATTTAGCACAATCCAAAGGTGGGATTGAGAGTTATGCTGCCCACACTGAGACTAATTTTCTATCATCAAAAAATTCATGACTCTAAGTTGCATTGAAAATTATAAATGAATCACTACCTTGAGCTTCTCTTAAGAAAAAAAAATTACTTTAATTGTTTCTCAATATGATTTTTCAAGTTTTCATTATTATTCAAGTATGTAAATTTCTAGTTGGTAACAGAGTCAAAAATAGACTAGTCGGTTTTGATCATCGAATGCAGAGTTAACTGAGTGCATTGATCACCCAACAACATACTTGCCGAGAATAAATATACACCAATCATCGAGGTACTTTGAGAGACAGTATTAACCAAGTAAACCAACGATTACATAAAAGTTTGTATTGGCATATCAATCAAGGTAACAACTTTTTTGTCGAGTTGGATAATGGTTTACAATGATCAAGGAGAACATTAATTACGAGTGAAATCATAAATTGTTTACATATCCTATGTATAGATGATCAAGGTAATTATCGTACACCATTGATCTTAGGTTTTCTAAGATATAGTAAAACCCTAATTAGGTCAATAGGTTTGATATATGTAAGGATAAGATGTCATTTTAAAATTATGATGATCAAGTTATGATCAAGTAGATGCCTCACTAAGGACATCAGGAGATTAGACAAGGGTTTGAGAACAAGGAATTGATTGAAGCATTCATTTTTTAGAATAGAGACAAGGCTATTGAGCAGTACAAAAGGTATTATTAGTCATAACAAGGTGATAAGTTTATTGTACTTAAAGGATCTATTATCAACAATATTTAGATTGTATTTGTTCAGAATACAAATTTTGTTACTCTCTAACAATTTTAATAGACCCCAAAATCTCCTAACATAGTAGACTTAACCGTCTTTGCATAAATCTCCTAACAGAGTGCACACATACATTGTGTTGCAAAATCGTCACACAAGGTAGATCTAGTCGATCTTTTCGTTATTCCTAACAGGGTGAGGTCACTAGAACTGATCGATCTTTGTAAGCTCTAACATGCTACTTTATTATTGCAGTAGTGAAATTTATTGGTCTCATCCCCACCACATTTTTTTATCTTATAACAGGGGTTTTTAACAATACAAAAATAAATGTGTTATGTGTACTTAAGTTTCATGAATGTTTTATTATTTTTATTACATGCATTTACATTTCAGCAATACCATTACATGTATGGTGAAAGCAATCTACAAAGTCGATTACTATAGTTCACAATTACAAAGATTTGTTTGAAATTTTTTTAAGGGTACTGATTCACCCCTCCCCTCTCAGTACACACCTTTCTCTTATCCCAACATTAATTACATCTATATTTGATAATCCTTTGAGAAGGAAGAATTTTGTGATATTTTCCATATAGAAACTAGTTAATCATCAACCCAATTATGAATGGTATTATTGCTGCTAGCAATATTTAAATTAGTATTTTCTTCTCTCTCTATCACCACCATTAACAACTGATGTTGAAAGAGATCGATCATTTTGAATGGAATCCATTCACCCAATCCCTGATTTTGATTTAAATTAAAAAAATATAATATTCAACTCCACCTCTATTGTTCCATTGATTTAAACTTGAATATCATGTAAATATCCATAAAATATTAGTCATTAGTGAGAACCAAGCATATTGAAGTCTTTTCTCAATAGCACCCATTGATATCCAAATTTAAATGTCTAAATCTGTGAACCTTGAACCCATATGAACCTATTTGAATGTAGATGAATCTAAACAAACTCATTGTTCACCTCATTGAACCAATATGAACCAATGAACTACACTGAATCATTCTGACCATTAAACTTTGAAATTTGCACTTTTGAATTTTTCAATCGAACCTGTGGAACCAATGAACCCTTTGAACTCTGAATCTCTGAACCTCTATAGTGAACCTGCTTATATTTTAACTTGATGAACCTGTGAAACCTTTGAACCTGTTTGTACCAGATGAACCAATTTAAACTAGTTCAAGGTGGTTCAAGGCTTGTTCGTGAACTTACCAATAATCAACATGAAAATCAGAGATAGAATGATTGATTTTAAAAATTTAAATGGAATGCCCATGTGAGGACTGACATTGGCTCTATAGGGGACTATTTTTTATACAAAATAGATAAATCCAACATTCTCTAGTTGGAAAGACAGGTTCCTAGAACCATTGGGAAATAGATTCATAAAAACATAGAGAAAAGGGAGTTTCTTGCAGACGGGTGGAGGGGAGCAGGGATGAACTAACAAGCCAAAAACCAAAACTAACAAAGCAAGCTACACCTAAGCACAACAAAAAATTTATTTACAAGTGATAGGGAAAACAACCCATACCTTCAGAAATGCATTTGGCTACTCAAATGAAGCTATTGATAGGCTGAAAAAAGTATGATCCATTGTGAGACAAGAGTGCATATCCTTGAAGAACCCACAAGCATGAATTTGACATGTAAGCCAAATGGAGGTTTTCTAAAACAAATAAACCAGTAAAAAATTGACCACCAATAATCCACCTCCTATCATGTACTTCTTGAGGTAAACTAAGTGCACTATGTCTTAGGGTCTAAACAATATCCTCTTCCTCACTTTTTATAGCTCTTTTTGAAGAATGAGACAAATTTTTAATGGGGCACCCTTTGTGCATGCTTTGGTGGTGACTAACATTAATTAATGACATACACTCACTAAGTGCATCAACTCCACATTCCAACTCATTAACCAATATTTCTTGATCAACATTAGGCAAGACATGGAACATATGTGAATCTTTATTTTCATAAATTAAAGGCTCCAAGATTAATCCTTTCTTTACCTTATCCATGCCTTTTTTTATCTTCAATATCTACTTCTTCTATGACAACACCAATAGTACAACTATCAGATTTCCTTTGCATCTCTTCTTCTTCATTCTCATTAATATATTCTTCAAATTTGCAGTCAACCATATTGAGTACATCCTTTGCACATGGGGAATCATATTTAATAATTTTATCATCATGCATTTGGTCATCTTTCTCCATGCTGACATAGTTTTTTTTCAATCTTTATAATATCTAATGATGCAACTTCAACTTCTTTAGGAACATTCAAAATTTGAGCAAGCAAGTGATGCTCACCGTTAGTCTTACTTTCAATATCTTGAAAAGTCTTGAGTAAAGAAGGGTGCACTTCATGAGACTGAAATCTCACACCACCGCAAAAACTTATCAAGAAATTAGTTTTCATTGGCTTATTCACATTACTCTTCTGAGAATAAAAATCATCAACATCAATATCATTGTCATTAGTCATTAGAGAAACATAAAATGGTCTTCGTTGGAGGTCATCCATGATTTAGGATCCAAAAATAGAGTCGCCAATATCTTTATGTTTAGATATTCTTCAAAAATATGATAAAATAGAACACCAATCTTGCACTTTCGGATCCTCGACGGAGTCGCCAAAAAATTTTTAGTGAACATATTTGTCTTTTAACAAAACCCTTTCAAAATGACTCCTGAATAACCAAATAAGAAGATAAAACTCTGCAACTAACAGTTGAGATGTTTTTAATGGTTTTGTAAGTGCTCTCTGAATTCTTATGTGAAGGTACATCTCCCTTCATTGGATTTTTAATGAATAGAATCACTGGTCTACCTTTAATTGAAAGGTACAAAAAGCATACAACCATCTATACATAAATATGGGGTACATGTGAGAATTTATAAATAGGTAAATACAAACTGAGAACTCAAAGATTCCAAGCCCAACACTTATAATCATCAAACTGGAGGAAAGATCAAGAGTTATTTCAGATAATGTGATAAATAAAATTAAAATATTTCTGTGTATACACAAAAAGATATTAGTAGCTGGAATTTATCAAAAGTAACTGCATTAACACACAGCTCAATAGAAATCTAAATGAATACTTCAAAACTCAAAATTTCAAAATGTATTACATCTACCTTGTGATATAGAATTGTAGCCAAAAGACAAGCATTTCCAACTACACACAAAACTAAATTTGAAAACAAAATATTTTGTCCCTTCCCCCTCTGCAATCATTACAAATTTTAGAAAAGAAATCCCCCTTCCAAAGAACCAAGAATTTTTCAAGAAATAAAGAGAGCAACCCTAGTTATTCCCACTCTTTTACAATATATAATGTCTTCAAGTTGCTACTCAGTTATTATAACTAATTCTTGAAACCTAACCATCTATCATTTTCTATTAACATGTGAAAGATTCCTTGCATCCACCATGGCTTTTCATTTAAGAGTTTCTTTTACTACAAGGTTTCTCACACAACATTCCCTATAAATGATATAAGGAGATAACTAATTTTTCATGATAATATTTAATATTCCATGTTTAATGGGCATTTATCCAAGTGTCACATTTTGCATACTTCACACCTAGAATTTTTCTCAAATCTAATCAAATTTGACTACCATTGACTGTTTTCACAGTGTCCTACTCTATTATTCATATCTTTTTCACCATAACTAATTTTCAAAATTGCTCCTGTGAGATTTTTGTCAACTATTTTTTCAAAACCATATTTTACATTTAGCAAAATCCAACGGTGGGATTGAGAGGTATTCCTCCCACATAGAGACTGATTTTCTATCATTAGAAAATTCATGACTATAAGTTGCATTTAAAATTATAAATGGATCGCCACCTTGAGTTTATCTTAGGAAAAATAATTAGATTTAATTACATCTATATTTGATAATCCTATGAGAAGGAATAATTGTGTGATATTTTCCATATAGAAACTAGTTAATCATCTACCCAATTATGCATGTGTTGCTACTACTATTATTGGTGTTAGTATTTTCTACTCTTGCTATCACCACCATTATCAACTGATATTGAAAGAGCTCAATCATTTTGAATGGTATCCATTCACCCAATCCCTTATTTTAATTTAAATAAAAAAACATAATATTCAATTCCTTCTATGTTGTTCCAATGATTTAAACTTAAATGTCATATAAATATCCATAGCATATCAGTCAGTGGCCGAGCACCAAGAATATTGAAGTCTTTTCTCAATATCACCCTTTAATCTCCAAATGCATATGATATTTTGTGATATTTATTAACAACCTTGCATATTCCATATATTTGGGAAATCATCAGAATTTAAATGTCTGAAATTGTGAACCTTTACCTCGCATGAACCTCATTGAGCCTGATTGAACCAATTAGAACTAGTGAACTCCACTGAACCATTCTGAACATTAAACTTTGCAATTTTCACTTTTTGAGTTTTTCAATTGAACCTGTTCAACCAATGAACCCTTTGAACTTTGAATCCCTTAACCTCTGCACTGAACCTGGCTGTATTTGAACTTGATGAACCTGTGAACCTTTTGAACCTGTTTGTACCGGATGAACCAATTTGAACTAGTTCAAGGTGGTTCAAGGTCTATTCTTGAACTTACCAATACTCAACATGAAAATGAGAGAAAGAATAATTGATTTTAAAATTTTAAATGGATATTCCATGTGAGCGATAACAAATGGTTAAATCAAGAAGTAGGCATAAAAATACTCCCTTTGTGCCAATTATAAATACAACAAATAGATTGAAGGAAGATTATGGGGCTACTTCCAAAGGGGTTTGTTCACCTTCTTCTATCTAGATGTGAGAAAAGATGAGAAAAGGTAATGTTGTCAATGGTTTGTAGTGAACTCTTTAACTAATTGATCTACCTGGTTCTTCTCCCTTCCTTAGATTAAGGTTTTTTCATGGAATATTATGGGGATAAATCACCCCCAAGCTCTACTATATAACCTAATAAGAGAGAACAAACCAGATATTTGTCTTATTTAGGAAACTAAAATATTTTAAACTAATTTTTTTGATGTTAAATTGGTCTTTTTAATGGAAGTTAATGTTCATTGTTCTGAATTGGACGAAGCTTCATGTAGATTTTTGAGCTTTTGGAACTCAAGTCTTGTCAAAGGTAAAATTATTTTCTCTTCAAATCATAACACAACAAGGTTTGATGATTTGAGTGATAGGTCCTATTAGGTGATATCTAATATCTATACCCCCAAAAAAAAAAATTCTAGGAGATTACTTTGGGATTCCTTTTCTTTCAAATCCCCAATTAGGTAATGAAAAGAGTTTGGTTATGGGAGATTTCAATACTCTATTTTTTAGCATTGATTAAAAAGGTTTAGTCCCTAAATTTCACTAAACAAAAGTCAAGATTTTGTTTCCTTGACTAGTTCTTAGGGTTTTTCAAACCTAGATTTGTATGGAGCCTCTTTTACTTGGTCCAATAGACATTTGGGGAGGATTTGATTCAAGTTAGATTATATTGGGCATTGATTACCATAGATTGGTTAAATTATTATATTTGCATATTTTCTTCTTTATCTTGAGTAAGGTAAAACTCTTTCCCCGTTTCTTTTACTATGAATAAAGCTTGCAAAAAGAAGAATTTTCCTTTTATATTTGAAAAAATGTGGACTTTGAATCAAGACATTCTAAACAAAATTAAAGAAAATTTGTCTATTGATATTCAAAGTACTACTATACATCATGTGGCTAAGAATCTTGTTATTATTATATCCACTATTTCGAAATGGAATAATTCCTCTTTTGATTATAATTTTGTTAATAAGGAAAGACTTAAAAATGAACTAGATTGTATTCAATCTTAGATTCATCTTAGGGAGCACATATACATCTTGTGAACCATGAAATGTCAATTCTCTCTAGGCTACATGATATCATTGAGAAGGAAGAGGAGTTTTAGAAAAATATATCTAGGGATATTTGGTTTCAAAGTGGTGAAAAAAATACAAATTATTTCATATGTTGATTCTTAAATACATGGCTCCAAATATAATCCACTCTATAAAGCTAAATCGAAGGACCTCCTAGAAGGATGAAGAGATTATCTTGTCTCGGACTCTTTTACTCATTATTGTAAAATGACCAGAGACTTGATCTTGATGGATAGTTGGAGCTTCTCAAAGAGATCCCTTCCAAGGTTACCTATGATAGAAATCAATTTTTTACTAGGATTCCCTCTGAAAAAGAAGTGTATGATGCTATTTTTTTCTTTTGAAGGAAATAAGGTGCTTGGTTTGGATGGGTTCTCAGCCTTCTTCTTTCAAATATAATAGAATATGATGACTAATGATATCATGGTAGCTGCAAAATGATTATTTAGATCAATAACCCTTTTGAAGGAACTAAAAGCTACTTTCAATGTTCTTATTCCCAAGAATCCTAGTGTTGATTTCTTCCAATACTTTTGGTTGATCAGTTTGTGCAACTCTCTTTATAAAACCTTTTCTAAAATCCTATTTTTCTAGCTTAATCTTTTTCTCCCATCTCTTATATCCTATTGAAGAAAAATGGTTTTGTTCTTTATAGATAGATTTATGACTCTATTATTCTTGTTCATGAGAATATTCACTCCATTTCCATTAATAAGAAGGCCAACTTTTTGTACAAGATGGATCTCCTTAAGCCTTATGACATGGATATTAGGATTTTTCTTTTGAATTTTTTTTTTAACTTTTTGTTTTAGTGATAATTTTATTTATATCATCTTCTAGCTTATTTCCACTGCTAAGTTTCATGTTATTATAAATGGTTCTCCCACTAGATTTTTTCCTTCCTTAAGAGGGCTTAGGAAAGGGGACCCTATCTCCCCTTTCCTTTTCATTTTAATGCCTTAATATTTAGGCATCTATACATTCAAAAGCAAGTTTCTATTGGTAAGATGAAAGGATTATCTTCATCTTTAGCAAACCTAGTTTTCATGCATTAGCAGTTTCTGGATGATACTATCCTTATGGATGATAGTTCTATCTTTGAGGCTAAGTCTTTGAAAGAGGTCATAAATTTGTCTGAATAGGATTCTAGTTAGAAAAGTATCCCTCCTAAAATCTCATGTTTCTTCCTCAATACTCTAGAAAAAAGACAATAGAGGATTGCTTAAATTTTGGGGTGCAACATTGATGCTATTTTGTCAACTTATTTGGGTCTTCCCTTGTGTGATAATGATATCCCAAGTTCTTTCTAGGCTAAGTTTACTGATAGGTTTTTTGTTAAAACTTGCAGAATCTACCAATGTATGCTATGAGCTTGTTCAATGTCCCTAAATATTTTTTGGTCAAAATGGAACAGATTCAATAGATTTTTTATGGATATTCTCATAACCTAAAAGATGAAGCACCTCTGTACATGGGATCAAGTTTTTCTTCTGAGAAACCTCAAAGGCTTAGCTAGTCATAAAAGGTTAAATAATTCAGTAAGGGTTTAGGAGAGAAAAAACTTTGGAGAAGTATCAGTAAAAATGATGAGTGGAAAAAGATTATTCATAGTAAATATATAGTTGGGTATACCTATATAAGGAACTTGTTAGCCAATGAGAGATCTTGTGCTTTGTGATCAACTTTATGGAGCTTTATTTTAGGTACAAAATACCTTCTTTCTCGAGTGATCAAATGGAACCTAGGAAATGGGAGAAGAATCCTATTATGGGATGACTGGTGGATTGAAGATTCTCATTGCTTTCCTTCCCAAATGGTTGAATAACTATGTTACAAAAGTCAACTCAGGGATTAGATATCTAACTTCATAGCTCTATTTTCCATTAAGAAAGCTCATTAATATGTTAAACTAGGATGGGTGACCTTGAAAGGGGTCTGCAAAATATATGCACTAAGTTCCTACCAAATTCATTCTAACCTATAACTTTCATGGAAAATAATACTTGAAAGGTAAATGCTAGAAAGATAAATGCCAGAATTGAGCTTAGCATTAAATGTTCAATAAAATTCAAATACTAAAATAATCTCATCCAAACTACTACAACTGAGTTGAGGAGGTGAAAACATGAACTACCATGTATTCCTTTACAATCACAGGAAGTATCTTCCAGTGGCTACATGAAAATTTAAACTCAAAAACTTGCAAATGAATTGAAACAAACTACGTTTTCAAACCAAAGGGAGTTACTCACCAAGTGGTCCCCCTTGAGTGATTAATTAGAATTCAATTACATAGTTGTAAACTCACAACATATCTTCTTTATTTATAGTTGCAAAATTTACTAATTACAATCCATTGCTGGGAATAATAAAATATATTGATTTTAATAGTGAATATTACATCAATCATCAATCTAATTCACTGACCTAACTAACTAGCCTCTAAGGAGGTTCAAATTCTTATTTATAACTGGAAGCTTGCTAACTAACTAATAAACCAACGCCAAAAAATAGGGACATCATAATTATTACAGAGATAGAAAGAAGAGGAATATTATCTATAATGTGAAGAAGATAATAATTTTTGCACAACATGAGGATAAGATCTAGCCTCTATTACTTCCTAGATTGCTTTCTTAACAAAAGTAACTAATGAACTAGCTCAACACGAGCTATGGCTAGCTCATCAGAAGACTCCTTAAACTGTCAATCCTTGGTGATCTATAGGGACTTAGTCTTGACTGATGCATCTTGATTAAGCATCATTTTTTGAGCACTCCTTCCTTAAATATCTATACACATCACAAGTGTTAACAAGCACAAACATATATAATACATAATGTATATCTATTCATCACAAGATTAACTATCCATCAATCCATAATTATAGCTAATATATAGATATTGCATATTATCATAAGAGGAGTGTCTGAAGCTCTTCGTAGGGATATAAAATTAGAACTTAAAGTCTTTGTGAAAAAATATTGAAACTAACTAAAAAAGAAGCTACGTAAGGTTTATGAGGAAACTATAAAACACCCTAGGAATAAGACACAAAAATATGACAAAGTAGCATAATTAAAAGAGTCATTAATTTAGCTCATCATTATGCCCCCTACTAAATCAAAAGTTGGTCCTCCAACACTGTGAAGCTCATGACCTTGGCATTGATTATGAATTTTCCCACTTTCTTTTGTTCTCCACCATGTTCCAGGATCCAATAGAATCTATTTCTCTTCTTCACCCTTTCCCACCTAGAATTTTTTTCTTCTTAATTATATATTGCCTTTGCATCACTGCAGCTATACATAGGCCACAATAGAAGAGGTGGAATAAATGATAAGGGAAAACATTTCTCATGCTTTGTTCTACCCAAGATAATGTACCTGGGTACTCTCTTCATTGCATCTCTAAAGTTGATGATAGTGTGTGGCTCTACCTTATTTAGTCCCATAGGTATTATGTTCCATCATAGGACAAGGGCCCCTATTACAACCTGACCATCATTGGCTACCATCCCATAAAATTTTATATGAGCTTCTTCTGAGAAGGAAAGAACCTATTTCTGTAAGTGATAATGGGAAATCCATAGACTAACTTCAGCCAATCATAATACAGGGTCCTAGGATGCCTACTTTCTGGTTTGAGGGGTAGCATAATATTCCTATATTGTTCCTTGTAGGCCCTATATTTCTCTCCCATGCTGAGGTCATTCTTGATCCAAGACCCGATAGCTCAGAGATAGATATCACCTATGTAGATATTAGGTTCCACTCTATATCCAATGGGACTGCATAATTATGGAGGTACAATTGACAAATAAAAGTATTGATTACTATAGGAGATGTCTTTAAGACATGACTAAATTCATGGGGTGTGTCTAAATTAGGATTGAGGTCCTTGATTATTATCATAGGTTGTAATAATAAATATTTATCTTTAAGACATAGGGAATAAACCCTTGGTGGTGCCCTATATTCCATGAGATGAGGGACCATATCTATGATATTTTCTACCATATACTTGAGGTAGTCTATTTTTTTTTTGGTCATCAATTTTATTCTACATTTTGGCCCTCACAAGTTTCCATTCATCTTGTTTAAATTTCAATTCTTTAAAAAGATCAAGAAATAATTAATGAGAATATAAATACCTAGGAGGATTATGAGCACCAAATCTTACTCTTTCATCTCTATTATCGATATCTTCTTCCCTATTTTCCTCTAGTGGTTATTTCCAAAATCCATGCAATTATGGGGAAGAAGTAGATGGAGATTATTAAATCCTCTTTGTTGAAGCAACTAAGTTGTCCATTCCTTATCATTTATCTATATCATTACACCCCTCAAGGGATTCATTTTCCTCATCTTCTACCAACAATGGCGTATCATTTCCTCATGTAGGTGAGCCTAGAGGATCTTCCCTCAATCCTTCTGAATCTTTTTATTCCTCAATACTTTTAACAGATGCTTGATGTGGTCTCACCTCCTCCAAATCATTGACAACATGTACCTCTTTCTCTTGTGTAACTTACTAATTGGATTTTAAGGTTCCGATAGGAATTTTTTTTATTGTCTCCTCAACCTTCCCTATACCCTTTATACTAATACAAGAAGTTCTCCTATTTGGAGGTTGTTTAGTGGATGGAAGAGATTTATTTTTATTTTCTTTTTGCAAGAAGACTCGGTTGTAAGAATGGAATTTGTAGGAGATGGGGTGTCCTATATCTTCCTTGTCTTAGAGCTAGGGATATAAGCTTCAGATTCTTATTTTCCTAAACCTTCTGAACATTTTCATCAATTTTTCCTTTCCCCTTTTCTTTCCTAATGAATGTCCTAGTTCTTGCAGGGGTTTGTAGTGAAATACTAGGAGAAGGCTTTATAACAAGCGTATTCTCATAATTAACAACATAGGGATCTATAGAAACTAGTTCTTGGGATGTTTAGGCTATAGGGGACTTATTAACATACAATATTTGAGAAGATAAATCTCCCATGGTTATTTTGGAAAACCCTTTCAACTAGCTCCAATGGGTTGATCAATTGCATCACTCCCAACATTCAAACCACTTTATCCATTTTTGATACTACATTTGTCTTAGCCCTCTCAGGGAGCTCTCAAGAAAAATGACCAAGTTGGCCACAAATGAAGCAGCTCCAATCTCGCTTAGCCTTATCCTTATCACTATGAGACGAATCACTCCCAGACTGCTTAACTCTCTTATCCACATTCTGACATGTCACACTACTTTTTCCTTCCTCTCTTAGACAAAACTATATACATCGATCAACATTATTGGATTTGACTCCTCCAAACCTAGTCGTTGCATCACCCTTGAAGTCAAAAAATCTATCCACTGCGGTGATTGCTTCTACCAAGGTCTAAACTCTGCATCATTATAGCTCCTCTCTAGCCCAACTTTGCAAATTGTTAGTATATAGATAGATCTTTTCAAAGTCATTTAACTTTTTGTACTCTAAGTCCAAGACTTGAAATTCCTGCACATAATCTTGAAGCTTCCCCGTATGCTTCAGCTCATCAAATGGAGCTCAGATCACCCAGTCTAAATTTCCTAGTCTAAACTAATCATGCAACACTACCTTCAGCTCGATCCAACTCTTGATCAATAAGAATGACTTCTCAGCTCGCTCATCAGCCAAATGTGTTCTCCACCAAAGATTTGAACTCCCTGTGAACAACGTCACTGCCTTCCTAACTTGAGCTTCATCACTCAGCTTTGATGCACCTGACAAGAATTCTTCTATGTCTTATAATAAGTTATCCAAAATCTTATCATCATCGCTGCCATTATATGAGCCAATCTCTATTTCCTTAGATCCCTAACCTCCTCCTTGCAACAAAGCATTATGAAGCTTCTGGCACTCTTTCAAGAACTTTACTTCTTCATGCAACACCTTGAGCTACTTAATTATCCATGCTAACTCCTCCATTAATCGGTTCTCCAAGTTGGAGTTCTCTAATCCACCCAACTGAACCTCATGATTCTACAACTAATCCTTGTGTTTGAGAGATCCATGCACCGTGCAGCCCTCAACATGGTTTTCTTATTTATCTCAATCACACTGACTATCAACATAACCCATTGCACTTCTAAGGAAAAGCCTTGCACCCCAAATCTCTAAACAAATCTAGGGACACCGATGCAACTGCTCAACTCCTGGCTTGGATCACAACTCCAAGTTGAATCTGCTCCATACTCAACTCAGGAACAACAAGCTACGTAACACTTCAAATATTTCCCTTAGCAATTTGTTGATTAGAGTTGAGCACCAACAAGAGGTGATCGAGGGGTTGAGAGTGTTTATTACCGAAGAGGAAAAGGCATTGCCGCGATCTACCTGATTTGGGTTATGGGCTGCTCTTTGTGGAGATGATGAGGAGGACTTAGAGTTCCTTGAGAGGGACTCTTCTTTGTGAGATTGATTTGGAGTTGTGGACAACTCCCATGCATCGTTAGGGGGAGGCATAGGTGTCAAGGGCATCAACATGATTTAGGTGGGGGAGGATGTAAGGACCCTAGACTTTGAGCTCAATTTTTTGAGCATTATGTGACTTGGGGTTGCACACTTTCTTTTAGTTCTAAGTTAAATTGGTTAGCTGGGCCTAGTTTTGATGCATTGGATGATGCCTTGTGCCAACATCTCATATTGACCTAGCCATTTGGGGTTGAGCCTGAGGAATTTGTATATTTGAGGCAACATTAGGCTGACTTGAGTTGTAGTAGACCCATAATGGTTATGCATTGATTGCGTACGCAAATTTTTATTTGGGACTCCTCATATTGGACTCTGACTTGTTGCATTACGCTACACACCTGCATGATTTACAGATTTGGGTGTTAAGGATTTTCCACTATCATCAAATCTAGATCTGGGAGGCGAACTGTGTTTCATTCTCCAATGTTGGAGATTCCTTTATAAGGAAGGTGACCTTGAGGCATTTTGTAGAGGGGGATAGGCAACAACGTTTAATCATCTATTCTTTGGTGATCTAGAGCATTATAGGGATCAGTTGTTGGAACATTGTCTTGGTGAGGATCATGGATCATCAACCATCATTAATCTGTGGTAGATCATTTATTTGTTTTTAAATTCAAGTGGAGGCCTGGGGTTCGGAGCCCAATACCTGGAATGACTTTGTGAGCAATTTGGAGTAGCAAGAATTGGAGTTAGCTAAGGTCTAGACTATTCTTTGGGGTTGGGAGCTCTCTTGTTGTATTAATCGATCGGTTAAGTTGTAGCCTTGCTCTTGTATTCTTTGGGCGCAAAGTGTTTCTTAACACCCAACCATCTTGACTCTTTATTTTTTCATGATCAAAGGATAAAGTATTTTGGGGCTATTTCGACCCACCTATCGGTCTATGTTTGCATTGCAATGCATCAAGTTGCATTCCTTTTTCTTTCCAACACTATACTAGGTGAATACTTGTGTTTCATTGAGAGTTTTGGGGTTAGTGCATAGTGTGGGATTGGAGGTCCCTTAGAATATTCTCTAGTACCACATGAGCTTAATCAAGAAGCCCATGATAGCAAGAGGAGTCTCAACTCTTTGCATTATATCCCTTTTCCTACATCCTCTATTTCCCATCTTGACACTTCTATCAGTTACAAAGTTGTGCCAAGTCATTTGAGAAAAATCCCTCAATGAGATTTCTACTAGTAACTTAATCAACCCATGATGGGTGATGGAGTGAGGTTACTATTAACCAAATTTTCCATTCCCATGCAATTTGGCCATCCCCTATGTTTTCCCGCCCAAAAGTGGCTATATCCTTTCAAAAGTTCTTACTCTTGTCTCATCGCGCAATCGCGGTGATTTTATGTTCAAGTCATTCAGTTGTGCGAGTGCGCGACGAGCTGCCAATCGCGGTCGTCACGCAATCGTGACCTACTCTTGCATAGGTTCAATCCACCCCCGACTGAGCGACGAGCTGAAGAAATGAGTTATCGCGCAGTCGCGAGTTGTTTCTAAGTTTTCATGTTGGGGCCGTGAGTTGGCGACGAGCTGAAAGAGAAAAATGGTCGCGCAGTCGCAGAGCAGTTCAGGTAAAATAAAAGGGGCTCGCGAGTGTGGGACGAGCAGAAAAGAAGGTGCTCGTCACCTAGTCGCAGCAGTTATGATGAAGCATGTAGTCGACCGTGAGTGCGCGACGAGCTAAGAAAGGAGCTCGTCGCTCAATCGCGTAAGTATTTCTCAAAGTGTGTAAGAGCTTGCGATCTGGCGACGAGCTGGAAGAACAATGTGGTTGTGCAGTCACACTGACGGTCTTTAGCAGGCTAAAAGAGTGTGCGACCGAGCGACCAAAGGAAGTAATCAGCTCATCGCTCAATCGCTGTAGTTGCCAGATGAAAGAGAAAGAGGCTGCAGGTCTGCGACGAGCTGGAGGAGAAGAGTAGTCACGCGGTCACCGAGCAATAAAGGTAAACCAAATGCTGCTTGTGAGTGTGCGACCGAGGAAGATAGCTGCTCGTTGCCCAGTCGCCGGGGAATAAAATAAAAGAAAGAAGAGCTTGCGACCTTGCAAAAAATAGAAAGATACAGTCATCGCGTAGTTGCCGAGCCATAAAGATCAAAGGGGAACTACTCGCGAGTGAGCGACCAAAGGAACAGATGAACTCATCGCGCACTCACTGAGAAAAAAGGATCAAAAGGAAGCGGCTCGCGAGTGAGCGATTGATGAAAGATAAGGTGTTATCGCGCACTCACCGATCGAAAGGAACAAAGGAAAAGAAGCTCACGGGTACGCGACGATCAAAAGAAAGAGGTCATCGCGTGGTCACTGAACAATAGAGATAAATGAAAATACAGCTGCGAGTGTGCGACTGAAGAAAAAGGGTATGTCACCGCGCAGTCACCGATCTATAAAGACCAAGGGAGGACGGAGTGCGACTGGGCAACCACAGTGATTATTGAGCTCGTCGTACACTCGCTATTGTTTTGAGAAGATATAGTGCCGGCTCGCGACCATGCGACGAGTAGAAACAGGGGCTCATCGCGCAGTCGCCAGGTAGAACAAGGTAAAAGGACCTCACGAGTGCGCGATCACGGAAGATGTGATAAAGAAAGAAACTCGTCGCGTACTCACCCAAAATTCAAAGGGAAGAAGACATGGCTCGCGACTGTGCGGTGATGATGCAGATGAGGTCGTCAAAGCCCAGGATGTTTTCTCAGTTGCAGGCGTGGAAAAAGATACAGAGTCTAATCACAAAGTTATTACTCTCAGTTGCAGTTGGCCGAAAGGCATGGTTGTGGTCGAGGAATGATTAATGAAAGATGGAGTGGTGGCCGTCGGGGGTCTTTTCTTGTCCTGGGAGACCGTGATCAGTTGGTGAACATTCATGACAGGGGTTACTTGCAGGTAGAGCTGATTAGAACCTGAGTTGTGTGTCTGCGGGGCATGATCAAGTACAGGGATGGGTGCAAGAAGGAAATCAAATCTGATCTGATCGGGATTCATCCTTGGTGCACATTTATGGCCAGATTAGATTTTTGTCCTAGGGTCAATAATTATATTGTAAATCTGTAACCCTAGTTAGGTTTTTGGA
>MU226280.1:327599-337630 GCA_018584345.1 Thuja plicata | reverse complement strand
GAACCTGGAGGTCTCATCTCGGTTAGCATAAGGTCCCACAACCTTGAGATGATTCCCTTGTTATACTGGATTATCAAGACCAAGAGAGCTTGAGATCAGAGGCGCAAATTCAGTGTATAACAGTTACCCTTTTGATTCTCTCTAGTACTAATACATAGTAAATTATATAAATTATTTGGAATGTTTACTGAGTACCCATGATGCATATGGCTTATAAATTTAAAATGCATAGCATGCAAGAAATAAAATCTACCCTCATAGGTTAAATGTCTAAAAATATAGATAACCACATCTAAAAAAGTGGGAGGTAGTGAAATCCTCTTCGTACATTTATTATCATTCTGTAGAGGGGGGTATAAAGGATGCATAAAATTAGCTCTTACAAATCTAGCATCATGTTCTTCAGGGGATTTATCTCCTATGTATGGAAGACGAGTTCTTTTGCAATTATTTCTTTTATGGTGTCAACCTTTAACTCTCTTAGACTTTCTACTCCATTTGAGAATGTACTAGAAAATTCCCTTGCAATTTCATTATCATCCCCATTTAGCTTCTGAAAATAGTAAGTAATTCACAATTTTTTAATCTTTCAACAAGGGCTTGATCTTGAAGTAGCATAGTATTAACTATGTGCTCATGTCTCATAGGTGGTCCTCCCAAGGCAGTTTTTAAACCTTAGTTAAAAAATAAAATTCAATAATTCTCCAAGAACTTGAATGACCATCTCTCTACCACTAAAATTTTTGCAAATTTCAAAGAAACCAACTTCAAATCCACTTCCACTTCTGAAATTATTTCCTAAGACTGACCCTCTTATTACTAAACCCATGCTCTGCCTATTTTTAGAAAGTTATCTTACAATCATGAAAAATATAGGAATCAAAATGTTTAATGGGCTTTTAATGGTGGTAAGAAGAATTAATTAATGAGCTCAAATGAAAATATTTGAGGGATTGTTAAAAATATTTCAAATGCTTCATAAGTCACATTGAATTTTTTGCAGATTCACTCAAAATAACATGACATGGACATGATGACATCCATGCCTCCTACTAAAACTTGGACATGTGTCTAGATATGAGAATATGAGAGGACATGATGGACTCAAAAATATGAAATAAATATACATTAATGTAATTATGAAAGAATGAATAAATCAAGTGCTAAATAAATACAATTGTGTACCTTTATGAAAGTGAAGATACATATTAAATGCAAAATGTTTTATCATGCCAAGCAGTGTATTTTGTGACATCATTTCTAGAGGTATGGGGAATCACTCCATGAGGTGGAAGTTGATTTGGAATGGAATCCACATGCATAAAATAATGATGGTTGATTATTATGAAGAGAAAATTACCTCCATAAGAACTAGAAATATTATTATGAATGCATGCAAAATTAAACTTAAGGAGATGATGGAAGAAGAATTGCAAGAATTCATGTTTCTTTTTTATTTTTAAATTTTTCTTGGTGGAAGGTTTATGATACAACCCAAGTCGATGACCATTCACAAAAAGTTAAATCTGAACCGAATTAATTATGGATAACTCTACTGCACGATTATCAAAGACTTCCAAAACTTCATAGCGACATAGTCATATGGTGTGAAAATTTTCTATATTTTCTTTATATCTAGATTCATATAGGAATTACCTATCTCTAGGATAAAAATTCTTAGTTTTCATATTGTTTTCATGTCATTTCTTGTGCTAGTTCTATACTAACTATGTTTGATGCAGGGCTAATTTTCTTATCTCATCTAAGGCATTAAGCTGCAGGATCCTATCTAGGATTTTTATGTTCAAACTCAATTGGCATTATAATTTCCTTACCATGTAGCATTTCAAATGACGTCAAGTCTATTTTTGTTTTACATGTTGTTCAGTATGCCCAAACTTCTTCAGGGAGTCTATTCTCTCAATCCTTCCTATGAATGTGCACTATTTTAGTTAATATTAACTCAAGATATTTGTTTTTTATTTCTTATTTACCATTTGTCTCTAGGTGATAGGGCTTGATTTCACGTGTCTAATATTGAACTCATTAATCAATGTTGTGATCATTGTTGAGGCAAATTGAGCTCTTTGATCTATGAAAATCTCCCTTGGAACTCCATACCTTGTGAATGTCTCTTCATATAGAATGTCCAAAACCTTTTTGTCTCAAGCATATTTCATAGGTCTAACCTTTACCCATTTTGTGACATTGTTTGTGCTTACCAGGATATATGTATTACCATTTAAAGTTGGATCAATGGGACCAAAAGAGTCTAGACCCCATTTATAAAATGGTGTAACTACAAATTAAGGATAAATGGGAATCTCATTAGACTTAGTAGGTCAGCCCATTTTTTGGTATCTGTCACATTTTCTAGTGTAGTGGGTTGCATCCTTATGCAATATAGCCCAATAATAACCTATAGTTAATATATTCATAGATGTTCTCTTTGTTGTAGAGTTACCACCACATGGCTCATCATGACATGCATGAAGGATATAATATGTCTCATCTTACCTTACACATATCATCATAACGTGATCTGGTTCTGTATGGAATAAGCAATAAGTGATCTATGAAAAGTTAAAATGCTTCTCAATCAGTAACCTTTTCTCTTTTGAGGAGAAGTGTGTAGGAATTTTATTTGTAGCTAGGTAGTTATAAATTTTAGTATACCAATGGGTTTTAATAGCAATATAAAATAAATGTTCATCAGGAAAACTATCATCAATGATCTCAAAATTTTCCTCTACTTAGAGCCTAGAGAGAAAATCTTCCACTACATTAGTCTTACCTGGCTTATCAATGATTATAATGTCAAATTTCTACATTAGAAGAAATCATCTTGCTAACCTCTTGGTGATTGTAGGTTTTTTCACAAGATATTTAATTTTTGCATGATCAGTACATACAAAAATCTAATAATCAGTGACATAATACTTGAACTTGGTAAGGGCATAAATGACTACTAACAAATTTTTTTTGAAATAGTGTAATTTAATTTGGGTCCCTATAGATTATTACCTATGAAGTAAATGAAATTTTCAATTGCTCAATCTTTCTGGCCCAATACTACTCCTATATAAAAATCTGAGGCATCGGTGTGAATATGGAAAGATAAAAATGAATTGGATCCTCTAAGAACTGGTTCTTGACTGAGGAATGACTTAAGCTATGGGAAGGCTTCTTCACAAGGTTTTGTCCAATTGAATTATACATCTTTGGTGAACATAGTATATAGTAGTCCTCCCATTTTTCTAAAGTTTTTGATAAACCTCCTATAATAGATTGCATGACCCAAGAATCTTCTAACATTTTTTTTCTTTGTAGGAATAAGAAGGTTAAGAATGACTTCATTTTTTGTAGTATCTACGTGAATACTAGCTTCATAGATATAATGGACTAATACTACTCACTCTTGCATCATCATGAATCACTTTTCACTATTCAAGGAAAAATTATGTTCCTCACATATTTGCAATACTTTTCCTAAATTGGCTAAGGCTTCCTCAAATGTAGTGTCATATGTGGTAAATAGTCCATATATATTTCCATACAAACATAGGGGAGACATCAAATAATATACTAATGACTACCCTTCAGAAGGTTGTTGGTGCATAAAAAAGGCCAAATGGAAGAATAGAATAAGCATAGGTTCCCCAAGGGCATGTGAATTTTGTTTTCTCTTGGTCCTCAAGAGAAATCCTAATATGATTATAACCACTAAAGCCATCCAAAAATGAGAAATACTTCTTTCTTTCTGAGGAGTCTAGGACCTGATCTATAAATGGGAGTGGAAAATGATCTTTCTTGGTTGGAGTATTTAGCTCCCTGTAATCTACCCAAACTCTCCATTTCCCACCCTTATTTGGAAAAATAAAAAGAGGTCACCCCCATTGACTATCTGAGATAGTATAGCTAAAACCAACATTGTGCAATTTCCTTAACTCAAGCTTGGCTATTTCCCATAGGGTGAGATTCACTCTTGTTTGGGTATGCCTAATTGGTGTACTATTCTCTTTAATGCAAATTCTATGACCACAC
The DNA here is from genome assembly GCA_018584345.1 of Thuja plicata. Lineage (NCBI taxonomy): Eukaryota > Viridiplantae > Streptophyta > Pinopsida > Cupressales > Cupressaceae > Thuja > Thuja plicata. The sequence continues at coordinate 333,586 of MU226280.1, read as the reverse complement.
AAATTAGGATCCAAGCCCTTCATGTCACAATCATCCCAAAAAAAAGGCTTGCTTGTGATTTTGAAGCAACTTGGTTAGTGAAAACTGTTCCTCTTGACTTAGTTCACTATTGGTATTTAACAATCGTTCAGGTCATACTTCCACTTGCTTTGATAAGTCAATTAAGGATGCTTCTATGAGGCATGGAATCTTAATTTCATGAGACAAAAATTGATGCAAAATTCCTTTGGCTATAGGAAATCTTGTAGAATTAGGCTTGGGAAGGATGATTTTCAATGAACATTTCTGATTTGTAGGAAAATTTTCTAGCATCATAATTTGTACTACTGAGTTAACTTCATTTGTTTCTTCTCCTAGGTCAGGCCATATTGGCTTTACTAGTTCTTGTTGGGGATGACCAGGATGATATAATACTAATTTATTTGTCATAAGACCATCATAGATAGTCATGTCTCTGGAATGACATCATATGTATGCATCATTTGTAGCTAACGAAGACCTTCCTATAATAATTTAAGATATCCCCCCAATGTGGCTTTAGGAGAAAGTATCATGAAATCAACTTGATATTCCCAAGAATCTAGTTTTACTACCAAATCTTCTACCTTACCATCATGTTTGATCATGGAACTATAAGCTAGTTCTAGGAAAGTGGGTATAGATCTTAGATTAGTAATTTGAAGATGCTACATAGTATCTTTTGTCATGACATTAATGCCTACTCCTAAGTCTATCAAAGAATTTTTAACTTGGGTAGCATTAGTAATAAATTCAACTAGTGGGCTACCAGGATCATAATATTTGGGTATCACAACATTGCCAAGCATAATATATGCCGACTGTCCAAGTACATGAACTATTTGAGGATCCTTCATCTCCTTCTTGTATTTTTGGAAAGGCTTCCTTAATGCCTTTTCCAAAAAAAGGAATATCTTTTGTAGCTTTAAATACAATAATCTTGACATGAATTTTCTTCTATTCATCAAGGATATCAAAGGCTACTTGCTAGTTTGGCTTGGTTGTTTCAGCTTCCAATCTTTTTGAAAATGGAGGAATTTGGTCAGTTTGCATAGGGACTTCAGTTTCTCCATTAAACTCTATTTATGCAGGTACAGTAGAAATATTTTTTGTCTCTGGCTCTTCAGTAGGAATCTCTACTTTTAGAGGGGAAGTTTGGGCTAGGAACCATGTTCCAAACCTTAAATGGATATTACTAATGTTCATAGCATATATAGGGTACTAATTTGTAGGATATTGATTTGATGGATGTGAAGAATAAATAGGTTGTTGTTGCTATTGTGGTTTTTTATTAGGATTAGGCATAGGATGGGGAGGTAGTTGGGTTGGTCTAGGAGGGTTAGCATTTTTTGCAGAAGGTGGCATAAGTTCTTGTCGCTATGGTTATTCGGGTGGATGAAGATATCAAACAAGTTGATCCTTCCATGGCTAGCTTCCTCAACACTATGGATTTGGTTGTGAATTACCCGGAGGTGGTTTCCATGCCCCTTGAGCTGGCTACCAATTTCCTTTTGATTTCTTCCAATTCCCTTGGGGATTTTTCTACTGAGGGTTGTGATATTTAGGCTACTAAGACTCTGGGTTACCCCAAGGTTGGGATGGATAACCTCCAATATTAGGATTAAACTAGGGTTTCCATTGAGTATTATATGAATTTGAAAAAGGACCACTAAAAGCTAAGGGACCTTGTGGCATACCTTATCTTGGAGCCCATGACCTTCATTGAACAATGTAAAATATTTGATCATCATCTCATTCTACTGGGTTGAACTCAATAGGTATCTATTTAGCCTCTAGATTCACCACCATTTTGCATCTGCAATAAGGGAAACTTTCAACCAGCATTACCTCAGCTTCCTCATGTTTCTTCTTGGCTTGCATTGTGTCCATCTATGTGAAAATATTATTAATAATATCCTAATAAATTCTATTAGTAGGTGAGTGATTTCTATTCTTGTGACTCCATTTCCAGTTAATTTTCCTATAACAGAATGATAGCCTCTTTATTTTCTAATAGTATTTATAGAGTAGTTAAGATATATCTTCTTGATATCCTCCCAAGTTTCTAAGGTGATAGCTCCTTCTACCATTAGGTCCAAAGCTTTATTGCACCCATAATTAATTCCTCTTAAAAAGGGAAACTTTTTTTATTCTTCATTCAGCTCATGATGTGTGGACTTCTCTAGGCTAAATAGAAACCTTAATATGTAATCCTCCAAAATTTCATCTTTTTGATGTATTCTGAAGATTGAATATCCTCTCATATCACTTCCTCTACAATATTCCTTTTACTTTTCCAATAATTATGTCTTCATCTCATCCCAATTATGCACAAAATAACCTCCCAGACCCATAAACCATCTCAAAAATGTCTCCTTCAGGGTGGCAGAAAATAACTTAAGCCCATGGGCATTAGTGGTGTAGTCATAGCTTTGACAAAGGATGTCAAAATCAAAGAGGAATGTATTAGGATCCTCTATCACTAGGCCATTAAACATGGGAATAACTAAAGCAGGTATATTGTTAACATTGTTATTGTCATGTTGATCAGTAATAGGAAATGGAAAGGCATGAGGGTTGCCATCCTTGGTGGACCTCTTGGTTGATAAAATACTAAAGCCGGTTGATTATCAACTTGATTTTGATTAAATAGGTTGACAGGTGGAGGATTATTAAATTAGGTCAAGACGTTAGCAAAAGGATTTGGGTCAAGTGACTCATCAAAGATATTTAGAAAAAACTTGTTCTTTGGAAGAAGAAGATGTAGTGGGGGCTAAATTTGGTGCAACATAAACATAAGTGTTCTCTTCTACTTCCTCTTATTCTTGGTTAAGAAAAATATCACCCAACTAATTTTTAGGGTATTTAGGAAGAAATAATCCTAAATCATCCCTTCTTCTATACATGAAGATTGATGGTTCTAAACTAACTTAGACTAACATAAAACTTGAAAATTGTTTATGCTATAGTAAACTAAGGAAAAAATTAAACTAGGAATTGAAATCATGACTGTAATAGGTACTTAGCTTGAAACCATCCCTAGAAATGATGTAAAAAATGCTTAAATTCCAAAGTGGTTTAATAAATATGTTACACAACTCAACTCCAGGATTGGACATCCGAGTAGGTAGCTATCTTTTGCATTGTAAAAGCTCCTTTATTTTTCAAACTAGGGTGTGTGAACTTGAAATGGGTTTGTAAAGTATATGCACTAAGTTCCTACAAATGTCATGCTAACCTATAACTTGCAAGGAAAACAATGCTTGATAATGCTGGAATTCAACTTAGCTTTAAATTCTAAAGAAAATTTAAATACTAAACTATGCTTATCCAAACTTCTACAACCGAGTTGAGCAGGTACAAACATGAACTACCTTGTTTTCCTTTGGCTATAGGAATATTCATAGGAAGTATCCTCTAGTGGCTGCAGGAACAGTCAAACTCCCAAAATTGCAAATGAACTGAAAGAAACATCTTGTTGAAAGTAAAGGGATTTACTCACCTAGTCAGCCCCTTTGAGTGAGTACTTAGAATTCAATTACATATTTGTAAACTTGGGAAATATCTTCTTTATTGAATACTTGAAAAATGTATTGATTACAAGACATTGTTGGAAATACTAAACTCTATTAAAACTAATGCTATTACATCAATCATCAATCTACTTCATTGAAGTAACTAACTATCCTTCGAGAAGGTTTAGCTATTTATTTATCAAATGAAGCTTTCTAACTAACTAATAGATCAATGCCATAAAATAGGCGAATCAAAATGATTATAGAGATACAAAGAAAGGAAACATTATCCATAATGTGAAGAACATAAGACTCGTTCAAAAAAAATAGGAGAAGATCTAGCCTCCACTACTTGCTAGATTGATTCCTTAACAAAAGTAAACAGAAAAATAGTCTAGTATGAGTTGTTGACAACTCTTAAGAAGACACCATAAATTGTATATCCTTGCCGAGCTGTAGGGACTTAGTCTTCAATGATGCATCCTGATTAAGTGTCATTGTTGAGTACTCCTTCCTTCAATATTTCTACATCACAAATGTTAAAAAGCATAAACATATGCAATACATAATGTAAATCTATTCATCACAAGATTAACTGTCCATCAATCCATAATTATAACTAATATCTTGATATTGCATATTATCATAAAAATAGTGTCGACAACCCTCATTAGGGATATAAAAGTAGAACTTAAAGTCTTTTTGAGGAAATCCAGAAAACAAATTAAAAAGAAACTATGTAAAGTTTATGATTTGACTATAAAATACCCTAGGAATAGGACACAACAAATATGACAAAGTAGCATAATTAAAAGAGCCATTAATTCATCTAATCACTCCTCTTTCCTTGACTTCATAGGCTGTTTAGTTCAAGGAAGTTTTCATTCAAAGGTTTGGCTACTGGATGGTAGATTATATCCAAAATCACACTTGGTTTAACCTAAGAGAGGTGGATCTAGGCCTTGATCCACTTCGACACATCTTACCTACAATGGATATCCGTATCTTTGTAGAAAAAGATGCTTGGTTTGGAAAAATATCTAATCGTACTTTTTAAGTCTCCCATACTTTGTAAATACAAATCAGGATTCTATATACATGCCCATTTTGGGATCTTGTGTGGAATCTATTTATTATCCCCAAAGTTAATGTCTTCTTTAGGTTTCAAGTGCAGAATAAGATCTTGACTATAAAAAACTTGTATAAATGGGCAATGACTTATCCCAAATTAGTGTAATATCTATTCTAAAGATATCGTGAATCCTTTTGACATATTTTTTAGTTTCCCCCATTCACTAGAGAAGTGTGATCTTATTTCTTTAAGCTTTGGTCCTTTCCTTGTTTTTTCCCAAACTCTTTTTTCATAATGTTGGCTTCACTAGAAAGTTTTAGCCACTAATCATCCCCTCCCTTTACTTTATTCTTTGAAGACACCTCTATTTCCCTAGGACTTTGGAAACAAAGAAATAATCATATTATTAGGGATTCCTCTTGTACTGTAGAGGTTGTGGTATTGAAGACTCAATTGGCTATTTAGAATAACTTCTCTCTAGCTTGTAGTAATAGTAAAGTTTCATGCCCTCCCCTTAGTCCTTTGAAAGTTCTTGCTATTTGTCAAAGGTGGAAATTATAGTGGGACATTTCTACTCCTTTGTTAAAGGGTGATCTCACAATAGTGAGTCCCACTTTTTGGGACGAAGGATTTCAGATTTGCAAACAAACAAAAAAATTTAATGGCTTCGAGCGAAGTAGATGCTTCGCGCGAAGTGGTTAAGAGGCTTCGCACAAAGTACCCCACGCAGGCCACTTCGCACAAAGCCATTACTTCATGTGAATTTTCACACGTAGGGTGCTTCACGCGAACACCCCCTTCGTGCGAAGCCATTTTTGGCCAGAATTTTTATAAATTTATGACAAGTCATGTCATTTTCACTATTCACTTTGCGAGATTTTGTGGACCTGGTGCTTGGAGCGAACCAGTGATGACCACTATGACGTCAGCACTTCCCGACCTTTTTTGACCTCTTTGTGATTTTTATTAGCATCAGGTACACATTTTTCTCATTTTTTATTGTAAATTATACGTTTTATATACATTTTAGTTAATTATTTGTTTTAAATAATATTTAGTTTGTAGAAATGTTAGAAAATGATAATTGGATTTTAGAATTTGTTAGAAAATTATTGTAGTATGTTAGAAAATCATAACTTATTATATTAGAAAATGTTTGAAAACTTTAAAAAACTGTAGTATAAATGTTAGAATATATGTTAGTAAATGTTAGAAAATTGTAATTTATTATAGATTAAAAAATATTAGCAAATTTTAACTTCTAGAAAATATTAGAAAATTATAATTTAGTACATACATTAGGAAATATTAGAAAATTATAACTTAGTTATACATTAGAAAACATTAGAAAATTATAACTTAGTAAACATTAGAAAATATTA
>MU226280.1:275324-293722 GCA_018584345.1 Thuja plicata | reverse complement strand
AAATTCATGTCAAAAGTGAATGTGTAGATACAAGTCAGAATACTATTTTCTCACCATCCACTCAACCATCCACCTCATTGTTGTTAAGGTTAACTCCTGACTCAGCAAGTTTAGATGCATGGGGAGAAGAAGACCTTATCAAGATCAGCGTCCTTGCCATGGAAAAGACAAAAGAGAAACATGTGATGAGGAACCCTCACTTTATGGAATCAATAAACATTTTGATTGAGTTAGTTCCTGCTGATAAGAAAGTTGCTAAAGTTCAAACAGTTGAACATGTGGATAGCATACTTACAAACATCAAAACACATTTCACTAGCTTAGTAGGATCAGCTACTAAGATTGTAGAAGATGAATACAAGAAGGAGAGACTAAATGAATTGGTAAAGAACTTTACCTTAGATCTAAACTCCTTAAAGATTGGGCAATCTATACTTAAAGAGTTGGCAGCAAAAGGCAAGAAGGTTATTAGAAATTGCATGGATAGAGTGAAGCTCACCTCTGAGCACACTAAAAAGATAGTAGAAGTAGAAGAAATGGTGGATAACATAAGAAAATTAGTTGAAAACTCCACGCAAGATATGAACATATGCAATAATGTCTACCAAGGGCAATTAGACAAAATTGAGAAAGCAAAGTTAGAAATCAGCAAGATAAGGGTAAGGCAAACCCAGTTAAGAAATGCACTTGCGCCATCTCTATCAATTCTCAATGAGAACATAAAATAGATTGATAACACCATATAGACATATGATCAAGGTCCTTTCATGGATCTGATAAAAATGGAGAAATTGACATATGCTTTATGCCCGCATCTTCAGACAGTTGGTGCAATGAAAGTCTTTTGGCAGAAAGAGATTCAATCTCTTCAAGTTGTGTACCTAGAAGTCTACATGGAGTAAGTATGTTGAAGACTTAAATTTTTTGCACACCTTTGTCATTCATGTCAAAGGGGGAGTAGTATAGAATGTGTATATGCGGAGAAGTATATATGTATATATCATTAACTATTATGATATACAGTCATTTTTGTATGAAGTCATTTTGAGTAACTTAGCCACATTCCTTTCTTGCCATAAATGAAAAAGGGGGATATTATTAGAAAGTTGAATTCCTAAGGAGGCATGACTTATTTTGTGTTTTCAATCATGGCAACAAAGTCATACTTAAGTTCTGTTATGAAAGACAAAATGACTAAGTGTGAAAATAGGGCAGCCAGACACATACAGAGATCAGTACATCAGTGCACGTGTTAGAGATCACACCAGAGCATGTGTGCTTAGGTATATACTCTATGGTGTATATACATGCTAGATCCAGATGCACAGTGTATGAAACATCAGTACAGAAAATTTACAGGAAGATTAGTAGACCTGCAGTCAAGGAAACAGAGCATGGAAGCCGACCACAGTTTTGATCAGCGTGAATGATTTTGTAATGTAATGGCTAAGAACCTTTAGTTATAAGTTTGTATTAATTTAATTAATGTTTTAGTAAACACACTTAGCCGACTTGTTTAGAAACGTTGTGTATTTTGGTTTAAAGGTCAACTAGTGTTATATTTTGGGTCGCGCCTATTCAATTGTAAACATATAAGTATGTAATGTAATGTTATGTTACAAGAGTTGATTATTATGTAAGAGGAAGTTACAGAGGGACACTATAATGAAGTTAGTAGATGATATAGCTCTTTAAAGGAGTAAGAGCATTCCTGCATACATGGAATTGATCAGACAGTAGTGTCATTATAGCAGTTCATTTTTTGATATAGTGCATATCAACATTCTGAGGGTTGTAGCCTTCATCTTATTGGTCAGTGAGCCTAGGCAGTGAGCCATATACCTTTAATAGGTTTTTTTAAAAGACTCCTAATAGGGTCAGACCTTTAACTAGGTCATTGTACTTAATTTGTAAAGACTGCTTCTAACATGGCAAAGGAACTTTAATAGGTTCATTATACCTAGTACAATATTTGTGGGTACTAATCCCCACCAGAGTTTTCATTTGATCAAGGTTCTCCATAATCATATCATGTGTTATGTGTTCTTGTGTTATGTTTCTTTAGATGCACATTTTATATATGTTTAATTAGCTGAAATATAATTAATAGATAAACACTGATTCACCGCCCCCTCTCAATGTTTCTAACAATGTATCCTTTTGGCATTCAGCCTGTTATGAAAACTTTGCATATCAAATAATCTCAAAGAGGTGTCTGTGATTTTGTGCCACTCGAAAGTGATGTCGTTCATCCCATCGAATCTTGTAAATTTGGTAGCCATGCTTCAATCGATTTGAATCAGGAACTAGGAATCTATCTTAGGAAAATGAAAGAAAGGAAAAATTATTGCCAGAGGTTTCAATTCAGACAATTCAATAGACAAATGGTAATTCCTGTTTGAAACACTTCACTAAATTTATAACTTCTAGATTTTTACCATTAACAGCCGACTTCCCATGCTACACGAATGAAAAGACTTAAAGATTTATGAAAAAGTCTGTTATGAAGAAAAGTGGCTTTATTTGAGTTAATTACTTTACCTCTACGGGCCATTAAGAAACATCTTTCCACTTTAGATAACTGTAATGGTAACTTAAAGGAGGCTGTGGATAATTACTTTTCCACTTCTCCTTTGGGCGGAGAAATACTGTTGGAGCACTCCTCACTCATAAATCCACCACGAAGAAATTTTGACTTATTACAATGCTAAAAGGGTATACGATGGTTTTATCTTCTTTCTTTATTCTTTGAGTCTCAATGCATACTGATTTTTCTTCATAAATCTTGAGTATAACAATCTCGTGAAAAATGCATCTTACATGTCAAAACCCACCTGTTGGGGTAGTGAAGAAGCTACATTCCACTTTTCCACCGATAATCTTTGGTCTTTGATTCCTTATCATTTGATCATTCTTCTAGCTTGTAGGGATTTATTTTGAATGTAGTGGCCTTTCTAGGCCTAAATTATCCATTTTCAAACTCTATTGACCACTGTGACTTTTGAGATTGTCATCTATGAAAAATGTGCTCTGCATGTGGTTATCTACCAAGGAGAAGCCCGAAACCAAATTTCCACCGATAAGAGAACATGAAGTGTTAAAGCTAAAGATTTCCAAAATCACATAAGATCAATGTTAGAAACCTCTAAAATGTGACCTTTATCAGATTTGGGAGCTTAACCTACCCAATGTGACATGATCTCATATAACAACCCCCCGGTTTACAAAGGAGAAGATAATTTAGGAAAATCCAATAAAGGTTTCCCTAGACTAAACAAAAAATCTACATTTAGACTCATGACTTGCACAATATTTTCAAGACCATTACTACACACTAATCATCCATTTTCTCTAAAGATATGCAAAACAAAAATGGGGCAATAAATGGCTCTATCTAAGGACTTGGACATTGACATGTCCAAGCAAGGAACTCAAGTCTCTGGTTTCACATAGGTCAATAAAAAGGCAGATCGGAACAAAACTAAGGGAAAAAACAAAAAGAAAATAGGGAAGGAAAACCTAACTAAGGAAAACAAAACCATGAACTAAACGTAACTATAGTACTATATAGGGGTTAACTATTTTAGATTCAGATCTGGTATAGCTTCAATTCCTAACCATTGTATGTCAGGGGAAGTTCCTTACCATCTAGATAATTCAACTTAAAATAATTCCTCTCAAACACCCGATGGATCTTGAAAGGTCAATTCCACAGTGTCTCAAATTTTCCATGCATACCTTTGGGTACCCAGTGTTTGTCCCATAGCAGTACCATATCTCCTTCCATAAATTTATGAGGCCTGCTCCTTTTGTCTAAAAAATTATTCACACACATTTGATGTTGTGTGATGTGATCTACCATCTTCTCTCTCTCTCTCTCCTCTTCAAGCTTGTTTAAATATAGGATCCTCTTTTCTAAACCATTTTCATATATGTCCTCTTCTACTGATGTCCTTAATTTGCAAGTTTCTAATTCCAATGGCAATGTAAGACTGACCTCAATTCCATAGACCATTTCAAAGGGGAAATGTCGATAGATATTTTGGGGGTCACCCTATCTGCCCATAGTGGTTCATGGATTTTCTTATGCCAAGTTCTCTAATTTTCTTCCATGAGTTTCTTCATAATGTTTACCAAGTTCTTGTTATTGGATTCAACCTGACCATTTCATTATGGGAAATAGTTGGATGAGTGACTCACCATAATGCCATACTTATTAAAAAATTCATTAATTTCCCAAGAAGATAAATAAGTGACGTTATCCATTACCAGCTTAATAGGTACCCAAAACTTTACCAGGATGTTTTCTTTAATAAACTCACATACTACTTCAGATGTAGTTCTCTTAGTTGCTTTCACCTCCACCCATTTCATGAAGTAGTCTATTGTAGTGATTATATAGGTATGACCCACACTAGATGTAGGATTTGTAGGACCAATAAAATCAAGGCCCCACTGCTGGAAGGGACCTTCAATGACCACTTGTCTAAGGGGAAGAGCTACTAGAGGTGGCTTTCCGGTAAACATTTTGCACTTCTCACATATTTCTACCTAATGGTATACATCTTTGAACATTCTCGACCAATAATAGCACTATCTCAATATCTTGAACGCGGTCACTAATGAAGAGAAGTGTCACCCACAAGCTTCATCATGGAACACCTTTAACAGTTTCTCCTATTGTCATTTGTCTACACATAGGAGGAAAGTCCCATCTATCAAGATCTTATACAACCTATCCTCCCAAATAACATATTTAGAGGCTTTCAACTTTAAATATCTCCTTTTCTTTAGAGTCAACCCTTCAAGGCACTTGCCATATACCAGAAAATATACAATATTTTAAAACCAGGGGTCTTGCATACTTACTGCCAAAACCAATTGTGTCACTTCAGGATCTTCATCCACTTGATTTTTTGCTATTGCTTTACCAAGTGCATTTGCTCTTACCAACTTGTTGGGTTTAATTTCTATATCATATTCTTGTGTCTTAGCCACCCATGCTCCTTTGTTATTACATCCCACATCTTGTTGAGTTAATACACTTTTTACTGCAATGTCAGGCACATATACAATGGAGTGAGAGTGTAAGATATAGAATCTGAAATTCTTTAAAACTTTTACTACTGCGAAAGCATGTTTCTTAGTCTAAGAGTATTTCAACTCATGATCTTTCAGAGGTTTTCTCATAAAGGTGATAGGGGCTTGAACCCCTTCCTCATTTACTTGCATGAGAATAGGTGACAAAGTATGCTCAGAGGAGTAATAATAAATTATGAAATCTTCCTTGTAATTCCGGTGACACAATACTGGAGCATTAGCTATGGCGTTATTTATATTTTTGAAGGATTTTTTTCCATGATCATTCCATTTAAATTTCACATTCCCTTTCATCATATCCACTATACATTTAGTAATTTATAAAAAATCTGGGACAAACCTTCTGAGAAAATTTACTTGATCAAAGAGTAATTTTACTTCAGTCTTGTTTACGGGTAAGCTCAGTTGTTGGATTTCCCTTATCCTTTCTAGATCAATTCTTATACCTTCTTGAGAAACAATGTGTCCCAATAATTTCCCTTCACTCACACAAAAGACTAACTTTTAGGATTTAAAGAAATCTCATCCTCCCTACACCTCTGCAACACTCTCCTCAAATCCTTTATCTGATCTATTATTTTTCTAGAAAACACTCTAAAATCATCGAGATACATACAAATTATTTTATTTTTCATATCACTAAAGGAAAGAGCCATACCTCTCTGAAAGGTGGCCCCAACATTGATTAACCCAAATGGCATTCTATGATAAGCGAAAGTACCCCATGGAGTAGTTTTTCCACCTCTATCTAGTTATACCTTGAGAAGCCATCTAACATGGACATCATTTCAGCTCCAACCACAGTCTGCAACAGGTGATCCATGTTGGGAAGAGCATATTTATCTTTCAAGGAAGACTGATTAAGGTTTCTAAAGTCCACGCATATTCTTATTTCTCCATTTTTATTTCTTAGAGACACTATATTTTCAACCCAAGTTGAATGATGGATAATATATGTGATCTTAGCCTTCAACATTTTATCAACTTCCTTGAATATCACATCAGGAATCTTGGGGTTATAATTCCTTTGTTTTTTTCTGAATTGAATAGTGTCAGGTTTTAGAGTAATTTGATGTTTGAATTTTCCATCCATGAAGGTTTTTAAATCTTGATAACTCCATGCAAAGACATCTTGGTATTCTAGAAAAACTTTTATGGCTTCTTCCCTTTCTTCCTCAGTACAAAATTTCCCAATGTTGATCATCTTTAGGTCTTTCTCACTTCCAATGTTTATTCCTTCATATTTGCCAGTGGTAGGACCCCTCTCAATCCTCTTGTTTCTAACAAAGGTATCATGCCTATTAAAAAAAAATTCATGTGTAACCAAATGAGGAGGGATAATATTACCTTGCAATTGAATGATACCTTGCTTATCTTTCCTCTGATTGTCATGACAATCTGATTTATGACTACTAGGAGTATTCTTATGAAATTCGTCACCGCTCTCTAAAAAGAGAATGAGATTATGATCATCTTTAAACACCTTCCAATCTTCCACATTGTTAGGTATAGATGGTCTATATACCACTTCTCTTTGATATTTCTTATACTTGAATTATAGATGAGGTAGGAGCAATGAGGCTGATACTGCTAAGGAGTCTACCTTAGAATTCAAATCTCATGGCACAAATTCAATAAAGAATGTATCTAAGGCCTTAATCTCATCCCATACCCTATTCTTGTAGTTTTTTAATCTATGATTCTTCACAGAGTATTGGTTTTTAACTTGGTGCACAATTAACTCAGCATCACCTTGGGCTCTAAGAATTTTCACACCTCTCTCTTTTCTAGAAACAATTCCCAGAAGTAGGACCTCATACTTTCTCATTTTATTGGTATTCCTGAACTCTAATTTGTAATCCATGGGCTCACTTTCTCCATCTCACGATATTAAGACTACGCTTGTGTTGGCTCCTGATGATGCATAGCTACCATCGAACTCAAGATTCCAAATTTGTGGTGAAGTTTCTTCAGTGGAAGACTGACTTTTCACTTCTCCAAGTTTGGCTTCCTCATCATGATTATCTATGAATAACATGTTGTTACCAAAATCTAATTCTTGGTATAGATTTTGGACTTTAGGGTCATTAGATTTTAGTACAGTGAATTTTTCTTTCTCTGAAACCAATTTTATATTTTTTTTGCCTACTAGGATCAAGGCTTGAGACCAATCCAGCTTTATTTCTCCTCCTAGATCCATGCAAAAACTCCTTCTTAATGAAAAACCATAACTAGCAGTTATATTGGCAACCAATATAGTTAACAACATTCTCTTCTCGGGGTGTGCTGCTAAAGCCACTTTTGCATCTTTGATTTGCACAATCAAAGGGACCTCTTTAGCATCCATAGAGCAGCATCTACCATGGGCTTTGGTGAGAGTGGGACCTAGAGCCTTAGCTACAGTTGATGGCATCACATTCTTTGAGGCAACCAGAGTATATTATGCAATTACTCAACTTGAAACCATTTATAAACAATGACACATAGAAATTGTCAAGCTTTTGCCTAGGGGAAGTAGCCAAAAATGATTACTCTCCTTGTTCCAATAGACCTGCCAAAATAGACTCTTCATCTACTAAAGCTATAACATTTTGATTTAAATCTTGGGTCCCTCCTTTACAAAACTCCACTAGGTTTTCAATTCTATCAGATTAGATTTAAGATAATCTATGTGAGAAATATGAATTCTTGAATCTTTACAGAATTGAATAATGTCAAAAGAATTTTCTTCTTTACCTGGTTGCAAAGTTTTCACTCCTTGGTTGACATCTTTAGACAAAGAAGTGGACTCCTTGTTACCTCTTGGTGGAGGTGTTGAAACAGGGGCTTTATCTTTCTGATTCCGGGTTAATACTGCATAAGATGTCCCATCTATAGTAGCATAAAATGTTGCATCTCATTCTAAATCTAATACATACTCAAAAATAAAAAATTTAAGAGTCACCATGTGAGCATGAATCTAATTCAGCTCTAGATACTCCAGCATTCCATTCATCTATTTGATGCATCTGTCAAGCACGAGCTACATTGGGGTAGTTTTATCCATCATGATATGTTGTTAGGTGAAAAGCACACATGTTTCCCCTTTTAAGAGGGGCATCTATGGCTATCCTTTGTGGAAGAGCAGTCTATTGTAATGTTTTTCCATCAGTATTCCTCATATCACCGTTTCTTCCAGGCTGATCTTGAAAGTTCCGCTAGTAAGGATTGTTAAATCTAGGAATATTTCTTTTGAATGAAATGAACTCATTAGATAGTTTTTGGATAATCTCATCTGATGATGTGGTGTTGCTAGTACTGGCCCGAGTTTGTATCTCTTGTTTCCACTTCCCTGTCGAGATCATGTGATCCTCTAACTCTATAGCAGTCCTCTAGGCAAGATCCAAATTGGCTGGGTTTGTCCTTCTAAATCATAACTAATATCAAGAGGAATGGAACTTATAAAAAAAGTTTTCAAATTACCTGCAGTAGGCTGATTAACTATTGGGATATGTTTAACTAGAGTGTTAAATCTCTCATGCTTATTGAAGGCTCTTTTTTCATAGAATTCAATTATGTTAATAGAGCATGCTCATCTTTAGCAGTATTAAACCTTGTTTCAAAATCCATTCTCATGGAAGCCCAATCTATGATAGAAGAGATGGGAAAATGATAAAACCAATCTACTGCACCCTCAATAAGGGTCTCAAAAAATAATTTGACAGCGACATCCTCTTCCCGTACTGCTAATATATTAATGGATGCAAAGAAAGTAGCAATGTGTTCATCTATAGATACTGTCCCATCTCCGGAGAATTTAGGAAAATTATTCCTTGACCCTAATGATAGTGGGTTATATTCTTCTAACTGTAGAGGACCAACTATGGTGGCCCAAGGAACTACCATAACTACTTGAGGTAGATAAGGTGTTAGGTTTACTATAGGAGGAGTGACTACTCCATGCAAAGTTAGAACTTGATAGGTGGTAGACAAAAGGGGTGATTATTTTGGAGGTAAAGGAGGTATACTTTTTCTTTTAGTATTTCTGTCCCTTTGACGAGGTACTTCAAGTAGGGAAAAATCTATCTCTGCAAGTCTCTCAAAGACTACTCCTCTACCACCTTCTTTCCTTATACTTCTAAGAAATCTTTTAGGCTCCAGGATTTCCACTTATTTGGCAATCTAGCCTCACGCTCTTCCCAGTGTTGTGCTCTTCATAAATTCCTCCTTTGAATGGCTTGTTCAAGTGCTTTTTCTCTCACTTCTTCTTGTTCAAATAGTTGAATAGAGTTTCTATAATGCTCAGTATTCTTCTGTTCCTCCAGACAAAAGTATTCAGTGAGGAAATGATATCCTCTTGATCGTCTTAGAATCTGAGATTTGGTTGCAACACAGGAATCAAATTTTCATGAGGAAGTACCATCATCCCTCATGATATTGCTTTTGGTCTAGAAACTATTCATGTCCCAACAGATTCCCCAAAAATATGTTGGTAAACATATTGTTCATTTTTACTTTAACTCTAAAATACCCAAATATTAAAGAAACAATTAAATACAACAGTTGGGAAATGTAACTGAATAACTAATTTCCCTCTGAATTTGAGGGTACAACTACCTTAAGTGATTAATATTCAAAGAATTTTTTTCTTTCCTAATTTAAAGGGGGTTTGTTCTTAGCTTGAGAACATAAGAGGTAATCCGAAAAAGGCCTAGACAGGAACTAGTTTAGGAAAATAGATTCAACTTTCTATCTAGCCAAATTTCAAGACTTTATAAATCATATAAGATCCTAAAATTAGTAATGAAGGAACTGATAACGAAGATGTAAACACTAAACTAATTTAGATCAATGATAACTTAACAATGATGAATCAATCTACTTCATAAGAACATTTCTTAGAATCTATGGATGACACCCATATTTCCCCTCAATTAACAATATCAAATCATAATACAGAACTTTGGTTTAATCTTGAATTGTAAATCCAATTTAGAGAAACATTCAAATTGATAGAAAGATAAATGCAATGGAACAATTAAAATATTTGCATACAGACATAAATGAATTTGACTTAGAAAAAATGAAGTTCTTCGCACCAAAATTTAGCCGACCCTTGTATTTATTTTCAAAATAGTACATATAGATCCCAGAGTTGGATCGTTACAAAAAGGGGTAACCAAAATGGTTCAACTTCCCTAACCAGAAATGATAAACAAAGGTTTATCTGTTACAATCTCTATCAAAATTTAGCATAAGAGGGAATATATTTATGCTTCCATTTTCTTCCCCTTATCTACTTTTTCCCTATAGGCAGTGACAGTTGTTATGATCAGAATAAGCTCTTCATGTTTATTGATATGGACATTGGTATATCTGATGAGACATCGAGAATGATCTTTGGCTAGGATCTTAACTACATCTACCTGGTCTTTCAACTCTTCCATAGCTTTATAGATGCACCTGCTCAATTGTTGGAGTTCCGACACCTTATCCAAGTGAGAGGAACATTGTTCTGCCAACTTATCCACATAATCAGAGAAGGATTTTTTCATGTTGGTCACTCCAATCATTTCTTTTCCTTGACAACTTGTCTATGACTCCGTATGAAGACCTTGAAGGAGTTAAAATCTCTATTCTATTCCTCTTTGATTTTGACATCTATCTGTTGTAGCCATCCTTCAGCTTGGATGATCATCTCAATCTCAAATTCTAGGATTTGAAGCCATTCAATCAAAGGCTCATCTCCTTTCTGCAAGATCTTGGCCTTTATCACCTCCTTAGTCTTGATTTTAACTACTACATGCAGCATTACGATGCATTCCTGATACTTTACTCTCTTCAATGTGAGATTCTACAAATTATTTTCAATATTGTTTCTCTCCTTCTCCAACTTTAGGAGAGTATCACCCAGCTGCTCAATAACTACCAGCCCTTCAGATTTGAGCCTCTCGATCTGTCTTTTACCAATCTACCCAAAATGTCTTTCTTCTTTCAACTTGGCTATGATA
Source organism: Thuja plicata (assembly GCA_018584345.1). Lineage (NCBI taxonomy): Eukaryota > Viridiplantae > Streptophyta > Pinopsida > Cupressales > Cupressaceae > Thuja > Thuja plicata. The sequence continues at coordinate 282,632 of MU226280.1, read as the reverse complement.
GCTTGATTCTCCGCAGCATTGAGGTCAAAAGTGGTTTTGGCACTAGGAATGCTCGCAACTAGGGTAACTAATTGTCTGACAAAGTTAGTTAGTTTCGTGAATTCTGTGTTAAGTTGGACTTTAACAGTCTTGAGTTCCTCAAGCTCTTCTTCTATTCCAATGTTGGTGAACTTCCACTAATCTACCTTTGTATCATGGCGAGCCAATCCCATATCAAAGGACTGTAGCTCAAAATTAGAGGCAATCAAATCTTCAATCCTACCTTCTTTTGTGGGCTTTGATACCTCCATAGTGAAGTGCCCTGTTTCAAGATCTTAGTTTAATGTAGACAGTGTCTTTGCTTTCTTCACCTTCCTCATGGTGGCACTGGATTTCAAGGCCCATGAAAGAGTATCCTTTCTGGGAGCTCCTTCTTCTATTCTCTTCCTCTTGTGCTCTAAAGTGTTCTCTATCCAAGACTCTGGGCTAGTGACTTTGGTGGTAGAGACCAATTCTTCTATGAACAACTTCCTAATGACTGGAGACGTAGCTTTAGGTTTGGAAGTGAATGGATTCACTTAGGTAGGAGAGGAGGAAACTAATTTAATGACTTGAGAAACCTTTTATTTCTTTCCAGCCTCCTCATCTGATTCTGTGGCTGCAATGCTAGAACTATCTTCACCCACTTCCACTATATCTAGAGACCCTCATCTTGGAGTATCTTGAACTCAGGTATCACCTTTAGTGCCCAAAGTACTAGTTTTAACTCATTGCTATGTTTCTACAGTCTTAACAAGCTTATTCGTAGACTTGACTGGGTCTGTATAGACCACTTCTTCTGTGGAACCAATGATAGGAGCCGATCCATCTCCGCATGTCTTGTCCAATGGAATCATCTTTCCAGGAGGCTTATCATGTCCACCTACTGGTTGAGCTAAATCCTTGGATACAGTTGTGATAGTTGCTAAAGATGATGTAAGAGTACTCCTGGTCTCTTTTGTAGGAGTTTGTTGAGATGATGGCTTCCTTTCCGACCTCTTCCTTCTACCCGCCATCCATTCAATCTACAACTCTATCCTTCTGTAGATCCTGCCCATCAAAGTCTGCAAGTCATCAATGGCTTGAGCTAGCATGGGCTTAGATCTTATAGGAAGGGGCTTAATTTTTTCCATGTATGTGTCATCATACATATGTTGGCCATCATCTTCTATGCCTTCAATCATGATCTTAACTTTTGAACCTTTTGATTTGTTCAATAGTTAATTTGGCATAAAATTGATCTCTACTTTCTAGATCATCTTTATAGTTGGCCCAATAGTCCTCTATATCATCGATGTGATGAATAGTGTGACCCATTTGCAAGTAATCTCAGGAATAATTCATAGGATCATACTGTGGCCTTAGAACATCATATGTTTCCAATTGAAACTTCTTTGAGAATGTTTTCAAAACATTCTTTGCGTCAGACCGGGATGCAGAGCTGTAGGCTCCAATAGTAATCAGGAAATCGTAGCCTTTATTCTGGGTGCCTGCACAGATCAGGTTCACGTAGACTACTTTCCTCATCACCTCAACTAGAATGATCATGTCATCGGGATACCTGGGCAACTTTAAACAGAAATCGTCAAATCCTACAAGAGAAATGTATGAGAAATTCGCAATTTGGATAAAATAAGCTCCAAATTGGCTGATAAATGCCATGGCTTCCAAAGAAAATCTCCCTTCTCGGAAACCTTGTAACTCCCTACGCAGTCTCATTGTAAATGCATTATTAACTTTGAGATATTCAGTATAACTATTATGCAATGGAATAACTTTGAGAAAATCAGCTGAACCAGGAAGAAATGGTGCTCAAAAAAATTAAGTATATCGCTCTTACCTCTGATCTTGTCAAGAAATACTAGGATATCCATGATTTTTGGCTTCAGGTTTGTGTTGTATAGTGTTTTGGGAAACTTTCCCTTGGCACTCCTCAACTCCTGGAACCATGTCTTCATTATTTCTTTCTTCCACACAGCCTTCTTCACTCCATACTCAGTAACTGCCTGGCTGTATGTCATCTCTGAGTATTCGGCTTGCTCCGAAATACAAAGGGAGTTCTGGACAGAGTCACGGTCAATAGATAGAAGCACCATGTCATCGGGCAAAAGAATTTTCTTAGTGTCTAGATTGTAGCGAGCTATGCATTCTTGAACCAACTCTGGAGCTTGAATCACAACGGGAAAGCCTGCGACTTCGACTAACCCACTCTCCTTCAACTTATCTGTAATGGGATGTATCCTTTCAGCATTCATCTTGCTATGAAAACTCTGCATATCAAAGAATCTCAAAGAGGTGTTCGTGATTTTGTGCCATTTGGAAGTGATATCGTTCATTCCATCGAATCCCGTAAATTTGGTAGCCATGCTTCAATTGATTTGAATCAGGAACTAGGAATCTATCTTATGAAAATGAAAGAAAGGAACAATTATTGCCAGAGGTTTCAATTAAGACAATTTTTCAAAGAGATGGTAATTCTTATTTGAAACACTTCACTGATTTTATAACTTCTTACAAGTAACGGCTGACTTCCCACGCCACACAAATGAAAAGACTTAAGCATTTATGAAAAAGTTAGTTATGAAGAATAATGACTTTATTTGAGCTAATTACTTTACCTCTAAAGGCCGTTAAGAAACATTTTTTCACTTTAGATAATTGTAACGGTAACTTTCTTGAGGCAATGGATAACTACTTTTCCACTTCTCCTTTGGGCGGAGAAACACTGTTGGAGTACTCCTTACTCAAAAATCTGCCATAGAGAAATTCTGACTTGTTACAATGCTAAAATGGTATATATGATGGTTTTATCTTCTTTCTTTATGCTTTGAGTCTCAACGCATAGTGATTTTTCTTCATAAATCTTGAGTATAACAATCTGGCAGAAAACACATCTTATGGGTCAAAACCCACTTGTTGGAGTAGTGGAGAAGCTACTTTCCACTTTTACACCAATAAGCTTTGGTCTCTGATTCCTTATCATTTGATCATTCTTCTAGATTGTAGGGGTTTATTTTAAATGCAGTATACTTTCTAGCCCCAAATTATCCATTTTCAAACTCTTCTGACCGTTGAGACTTTTGAGATTGTCATTTGCATAAAACACAGTTTGCAGGTAGTTATCCACCAGGGAGAAGCTCGAAACCAATTTTCCGCCGATAAGAGAACATGAAGTGTTAAAGCTAAAGATTTCCAAAATTACATAAGATCAATGTTAGAAACCTCTGAAACGTGACCTTTATCAGATTTGGGAGCTTAACCTACCCAATGTGACATGATCTCGGATAACAACCCCCCGACTTACAAAGACAAGGTAATTTGGGAAAATCCGATAAAGGTTTCCCTAGCCTATAGGAAAAATCTAGATTTAGACTCATGACTTGCACAATGTTTTCAAGACCATTACTACACACTAATCATCCATTTTCCCTAAAGATATGTAGAACAAAAATGGGGCAACATCCTATGACCAGATTGAGGAGAAAAGAGAAGGCGATTACCCCAATTGGCAATGTAGTTAATAAGGTTTGTAGTATTAATGAGGAAATTACGCAAACTAATGATAGTTTGATAAAGATTCCGTAAGCTCTTTGGGGCTTCATTCCCCTAGTTTTGTTCTTTTTGTCTAGTATTGTTATGCCAATCGTTAGCGTCTGAAACTTTTAGCTGGTATTTTTTTCTTTCTATTTAGGATTTCTAGTCCCTTCAAAACCAGTTTTCCTTTAATAAAAAAATAACCCTTAGTATAATGGAGGATAAGATCCCTCAATGGCACATTTATTCTTATATAGGTAAAAACATGGACAACTTAGAGGCTTATTACGCCAAAGGTTATTAAGGTGTGGGAAATGATACTCATGTATAATAGTGAATTTGACATCGAGTGTGAACTACTTAATTATATAGTAGCACACGACCCATGATGGAGGCGATAAATAATCTCTTCTAAACTCGTTTTGATGGCAGTTGATCTTGTAACCCTCCTCTAAGAACATTTTGATGTAGTCTTTTATGCTTTTTTTTGCTAAGGCAAGGGACCTTTTCTCTTTCACAACTTAGGCTAGTGACTTGTGTAATGAGATCCTCTATGACCTCAATTAATACGCTACCCATATGAATTGTGCCATCCCTCTAGCTATTCATGGATTGTGACTCAAATTACTTAATTGAGCTTTTACAACTCTGAAAAATGAGGTAATCAGAGCCCTTAGAAAGATATCCCATACTTTCACAATTTTCTTGAAAGAGACAAAAGTGGTGAGTCCAACTCTTATCCTTTGTCCCCCGTTATAACTTTCCCTTTCTGAAACATCGTAATTGGAGGAAACCCGAGACACATAAAGGCAAGACAAAAATGATGACAACAAAAACAACAACAACAACAAACAAACAAACAAACAAAACTCTATCATTGTAGAGCAATTTAAGAGCAAATTAACTTGGCAATATGAAACAAACAACTATATTTGCCCTTTTGTATTATGTAAAGAGCACTTGATGGAATGCAACTACTAAACATTGACTGCCCCTACAACAACAGCATCTTCATCTACACAATGTCAGGCCAAAAAATACAAAGATGTCAATGGCAGGCATGTAGACCGCCACAAAACCACCATACAAGAGAAGGGTTGGGAAACCTAGTGCCCTTAGTGGCAGCGGCTATGCAGCCACGAGAATATACATCATACCAAGGGGGCATATACACACTTGGTTTTTTTTTTAGAAAAGTGTCCCCTTGGTATGATGTATATTCTTGTAAATGCATAGCCCCTACCGCCCTTAGTACCCTCCACTCCTTAAGAAGGAGAAGCCCGTGCTTGACAATTTAAAGAATGGTTACATAACCTAAATTTTTTTTTTGCATCTAACAAACCAAAATAAGTTTGTTTGCTCCCTAGGAAATCGGGGGTCAGTACTGCTGATCTGACATCTATAATTTTTTTAAAAATAATACCATACGGAAACATCCATAAACATGGAGGAAATTTCTGACGGGTCAAACACGAGTTTGAAGAAATCTCAACGATATCATTAAATTCGACCTTAGCCAGAGTCAGAGTCAGCTGGATTCACATACACAGTTGTCTTGGAATCGAAAACAACTTGCAATTAAAGCCATGACTTCTAAAGGTATGGATAGACAGGAATAAAAGTCTACTCTCGAATTTGTGACATTGGAGATTATACAGTTGTTCCAACTTATCGATGGTATACAGATTTGAATAATTGTTTTACTTCTTGTATTGAAGAAATGTTTGAGGTTGCCTTTTTCTTACGAAAATCGGATTCTCTTAGTGATTATTGTTGAGAATACTGTTGTTTTAAGATTTGTGTGAGAAAATGCAGAAGATTATATGGAAAAATACAGGTCTATCTATTCTCCATTTCACCATGAACATCCTTTGGCTTTTCATCTCTGTTTCTGCTCAGCCAGGTAGAGAAAATTAATCCCTAACTTGAGCAGACATAATTATGTCAATGTGTGTTTGGTTTTGTTCAACTAACTACGATTTATTTTGGCGAAACAGGATTCCTCAACATTGATTGCGGCGGGAGAAGGAATTCCACTGATTCAGAGACGAATATGAGCTGGATAGCGGATGCCAATTATGTAGATGTTGGCTACGCAGCAAATGTTTCTATGCCAAATACACCATTCCACATGCAGTCTCTGCGTTTTTTCCCGAAGCCTCTGAACAAGTCTTGTTATCGGTTGCCTCTGATTCCGAATGTAAACTATCTGATTCCGAATGTAAACTATCTCTTAAGACTGTGGTTTCTTTTTGGTAATTACAAGGAATCCCAAAAGCTTCCTAGCTTTAATGTTTCCTTTGAGACGGAGGGACTCCTTACTCAGAAGGTTCAGTCAATCAACTATGCACAAACCATACAGTGGACCAGTGAAAAGATCTTGACAAGTCCGAACGGTGTATTGTACGTTTGCTTGATTCGAACCTCTGACGACAGCGATCCTTTCGTCTCTGCAATCGAGTTGAGAAGTCTTGTTAGTGGGATGTACAGTTTGCAAGTGAAACCTGGCATGATGTTGAGCGGTTTGGCCAGACATGATCTTGGTAATAATTCACCCGGCCGTATCAGGTATGAATCAATTTCTTGAACAGTCTTTTAGGCTTATTAAGTATTGAAATCATTAATAAAAGATTATGATATAATTACTCAGGTACCCTCAAGATGAATTCGATCGCTTTTGGTCGTCAGACAATGATTTAGGTTTAGAGACCAATAATCTACCAATATCCAAACGTTCGGCGGACTTCATCAGTATGAAAAATAATAGCAGGAATTTTCCTCCAACCGTTGTATTGCAGACAGCGCTTATTGCAAAGATGGCTACGCAGCTTATGGCTTTCCATTTGCAAAGAGAGGATGCCAAAACTCTAGTTGTACTGTATTTTGCAGAGATTGAGGTCCTGAATGTTTCTGAATATAGGAAATTCAGAATAGTGATAAATAATATAGCAGTTAGGAATATAAGCTTGGATGTAAACAATAACTTTGTAGAAGTCCCCGTCACATACAACGACACTGGAGTGGAAATAATAGTTTCTCTGGAGACTGTTGAAGACGAGCCTAGTAAATCTAACCGCAAGGCACTTCTTAATGCTTTCGAGTATTATAAAATTATCGAGAGCGAGACCATAACTGATCCAAGTGATGGTAATAGTAAGATGTCTAAGATACTACTGTTATTTGCGTTATACAAGTGATCATTTTAGAGTCTAGACCAATACATTGATGTCTTTTGCCTGCAGTTAGTGCTCTTTTATCAATTAAAACCGCTTTTGGCATGAATGACTGGATATCCGATCCTTCCTTTGCTGTTGCATTGAACGGAATTAATTGTAACAGAAGTCTCACAGTCAGAGTTGTAGAAATGTAAGTTGAAAAATCTCAACTGAATTGTTTTTTATGCTATGTCAAGAGTATTGTTTACAGAAAATTGATAAGAATTTGGTATCAATATATTTCGTTTCGGATAGTGATCTATCGGGAAGGAATCTGTCTGGATCTCTACCAAATCATATCAACGACTTGATAGAATTGAGAAGCATGTGAGAACTCTTCCTTTATCGCTTATCTTTTTTTTCAATTGCTTAGTGTATTGTTACAACTGGTTTTAAGTTTCAGTCGGTACTGCGTTTTCTATCTTTTGCTTTGAACAGTTCCATCCAGGACAACCATTTATCAGGATTTTTACCAGATTTGTGCAAATTAGCAAGATTGGAGATACTGTAAGTCGAGACAAACCAATGATTTAATGGCTAT
>MU226280.1:262370-272663 GCA_018584345.1 Thuja plicata | reverse complement strand
ACTAAATACTATTGTGAGGTGATGAATAGGGATCTATTAGGATAAAATAAGAAAGATCTATTCACATCATCTCAGCTTGGAGAATAAAAATTAGTTGACCCAATTTCAGATCAATTAAAATAGAAAAGAGTTAAGAGCACAAATTGGGTGAGAATTATCTTGATTTTCTCTGGATTGAATTAAATTGATTTGATATAAGGTCTTCGTAAAAGATATGATTTTTTCACTTGTCAACAAGAACATAGAGCTACAGGGCTGATAATTAATACATGTTTGGAAAGGAGAGTCAGAGAGAATTGTGTCACTGAAATCTAGGCTCAAAATAGCATTTCTATGTTGGTTAGTTCAATCATGCTAGTATGTCTAAAAATGACATCATCTACAGATTCACAGTAGGATGTCACTCTGATGCTTCCTTTGAAAAAGTGTCAAACTAATTGGCAAATTGTCCAATATGCAATAGTTTATAGTGTCCGAGTCACTTTATCAGTATTATAATCTTCTTGTCTTAGTCTAAATTATTTAGATCTCCACTGCTTCACTCTTAGATATAAAAAAATACACACGAGAGGTCAAAAAATTATGTTTGTGTTGTATAGAAAATTTCCTTAGTCAAGCCCTGAGAGGATTCAACCTTCCCTACACCAATGATGATAAGGAACTAAGCTTAATCTAAAGTACAATATTGAATATCACAAGATTATGCCTCACGTTTGAAATTACTGATGAATGTTAATTATCTTCAAATGAGATTTCCAATTTTTGATGCAACAACATGACACCTTATACCAAGGTCAAATATGAAAGATCTTCGACATGATGAATATTGTAACTTTCTTCTCATTAATAATTAGACCTAAATAATTTTTCCATTAATGATTTTTCTAGATGCCTTTTGGATGTAGAATAATGAATTTGAATGAAAATAAGTGTGTAGTGGTTGCTCTGATATATGTTTCCCAAGGCATTTTATCTAATAAGACAACCTTAAATAGTCATATGTAAATATCAAGATTAGATAATAACTACTAGGAACCATAATATTATCATATTTAAATTTGGGCCCATTTTGGAAGGACTATTGTAGCCAGCATAATATTCCATAGGGACCATGGTTCTTAGTGCCATAGTTCACACAAAAAGGCTTAGATCAATTGGAAAAGGATCATGTATGGCTTAGGACACATGATGTGATCTTCATACTATCATATGACAATAGTTTAATAGTAAAGGGTCCCAAATTAGTCTTGGAATGATAATGAGGAGACACACAATGGCGCAGGCCCACGAAAAAGGGAGTATAGAATTGTAAGTGGTTACAATTTATTACACTATGACAAGCTACATAGATGATGGTAATAGGTTTAGGAAATGATAACCATGACCCTTAATGGCCTAAGGTGTTCCATGTGTGTCTATATTATTAGCTTTTGGGTCAACATTGCTTGGTTTTTTTTTCTTTTTTCGTTAATGTAGCATGAATAGACACATGGTCACTTTTGTACTTGATGTTAAAATTGTTTAACGAGTTTCCTAGAAATTCACTTGATGTGTTCGATCCAATGCCCTTGATCTCCGTAATTTTATCTAGCTTTCCCAACATGTGAGGAATTATATAGACTTGATGGTGATAGGAAATAGTATGATGATAAATTATTGAATAGTGGTGTCCTATGTTTCATAAATCTTTCATATAGTGGGTATTATGTAGATGTCGCCATGATATTTTATAATGTAAGTTAAAACAGAAAATTTCACATGATAGGAAAGAATTATTGATAGGAAAATAGCATATTACCTTGCTAGTTTTATATTAGATTATATTAACGCTTATAATTGTGATTACTTAAATAATTTATCATTTATGTATCATTTATTACTCTTATCTAATTTTTAAAGTGGAACAACTAGAATTTTTAAAATGATGAACCTGGGTGCCAAATATACGTAAGAAGTGAGCTTAGAAGGCTCACAATCCTATAAGAAAGTATGAATACAATATGAACTAGCATTAAATTTGTAGATTTTAGAATTCAAGAATTTAAGAAGAATAGAGGTTATATAATTCATTGAGACTTTGGAGCATAGGGAGACTAAGGATTTAGGGATCTAACTCAATATTTTAAGGAAAGGGGAAACTTTAGAACTAAGAGAATATCAAAATGGTGACTACAGATTAATAGAGAGACAAAACAAAGGAAAAGGTGAAGGAGAAGCTCCAGGAAGAGCATTATGAGACTAACCAGGCTAAGCCTTCAACGCAGATCTCTCTACCTCAAGATAATGAGAATGATATTTGATAGGATAGCGATTTTTTCTGATATATGTCTGAACATGGGAGGATAATGGGTTGGCATAATTTCAATGTCAAAACTGCCAAAATGGGGATTACTAGGGAAGTTGTTAATCCCAGGGTCATTGAAGGTGAGGACAGTTGTATTAAGCTAGAGGAGATTATTGATCCGGCTATGGTGGTGCTCAGTGACAATTTTAGGATATTCAAGCTGGACATGCTTAATAATACTAGGAATAGCATGTTGGATAACTATAGGAAAATTAAATGGATTTTCCATGAAGTGGAGGATCTTAAAAAAAGGGTTAAAGGTACAGACAAAGCCAATGTCAAAAACACTATTGTTGAACACATGAATCTGAGCACTAAAGTATAGAAAATGGAGGACAAAATGGTTAGGGTTGAGGTTATCCTAAAAATCATTGTAGAATAGAGATTTAATATTCTCAAAGCTTCCAATGAACACACCAAGGTCATCATCAAGAAAATGGAGGAAAAACTTGATGGGAATGATGCGGCCAACATGGCCCTAGAAAGAGTACTAGGACTAGTGCAAAGAAGAAAAAGGATATTGATATGGGGAATGATCTCCACAAGATCATGGATTCACTTGTGAATATGGAGTTGCTCAAGGCCAAGGTGACCACACTGATGGTGGACTTATCTTGACTATCCCTAGCCCTTCTTGCTGTCCCTGTGGTATTTTCTTTTAAGAAGCTTGTTTTGTTTTGTTCTGGCCCTGTGTTTGCCTATTCTATTTTTAGTCTCCATTTCATTTAAGCCTGGGATTTTAAAAAAAAACATTTAAAACTATGTTTTGGATTTCAGGAACCCTATAAAACCTGTTTTACTTAATCAAAACATAAAATTTGATGTCAAGGCATCATGGTATCATAAGAATTAGTGACATTAGCCCTTTTGTTCAAATCTTCCAAGTAATTTCAAAATTATATAGTCCTATATGGTTATATAATCTATCGTATCTAAATATCTTCACATGGTTGATATATTTGTAGAGGCAAATAGGAGATTAGAAGTTGTAGCCTTTGGGATCTCACTAGGATAAGACAACCAAAAGAAGATGCTAAGAAATAAATATTGATTGATCTATGATACAAAGAGTACAAAATCCTTCTTCTATAGAAAAAGGAGAAGGGAAATCAAGTGCATAGAATGAGACATGTGTCCCAGTCATGCGGAAGGGTCGGTAAAGACAACTACCTAGGTGCAGATAATAGTGCGCGCATATAGGAAATATGCAATGGAAACTAATTTAAACTTTACCTAAGTGTAAATATATATGGAAAATCTTCATGGGTTCAAAGAAGAAGTCATGAAGGATTTTTTTAATAGCTCAAAGGATGACACTATGACTATTGGGGGAATGACAGTAAAAATCACCGAAGAACTTATTGCGGAGGTGTCTGGGTTGAACATAAAGGGAATGAAGTTATATAGAGACAAGAATATTTCCCAACAGTCAATTCAACATTTCCCTAAAGACAAGGTGGAGGCCGAGTGCTTAGTGAAGGACTCTGGTGGCTTTTATGATGTGGATACTGTCAAGAAGATCTGGGCAAAGGTTATGACTATTTTATGGAGTATATCACTCTGGATGGAAGGTATAAGCATGCTCACTCCTATCATTTTTTGTTGCTTTTTCATTTCAGACATAAGGTTAGGGTTTCTTTCTCATTTTTTCTGCTACAGTCCCTTCACCATTGCATTATTTATCATAGGAAGAAAGTGAGCAAGCTCATTCTCCATGAGGTTCTTATCCTTTTAATTGTGGAACATATTAAGAAAGTTTTTGTTAGTAGACCTATTATCCCCTTGCCTAGGGATTCTGTTTCTTTCAAGGCTTTGAGTAAATGGAGTAGGGAGGGTGAGAGTAAAGATTTGTTGACAGCGGGTAAAAAATTAAAATTTGAAAAGAATGATGGCATGGAAACAAATTCTAAAGGTGAGAGTGTTGATGGTTATGCGAATACTAAAAGTTTTCTCCACACCTAGTCTCATGAGGAAAGCAAAGAGTCCCTGTCAGATTTGGTTAGTGATTCTGGTGAGGAAGAGGACAAGGACGAGTATTCCCATGAAGCTAAGGTAAAATTTCATGACCATGAAGCCAAGGATAAAGATGTGGATGTGGGTGGTCAGAACGTCCCAATTCTGGTAAATTATACTAGCTCTAAGGAACATGATGTTCCTATTTCCCCGTAGATTGAAGTGGTCATGGAGGTGCAATCAGATAAGGAGGATAATGAGATTCTTATTTTGGAGATTGATGAGAAGGGTTATAACCCTTCCATCTCTAGGAACATTCCCTTTGTGAGAATGATTGACATGTAGGAAAGGAATGTTCAACTGCTTAAAGAGGATATGGATGACAAGACTGATCCCCCTTTTGGTGTCTTCCAAATAGAGAAGGCGATGTCGATGTATTTGTTCCGCCTCATGAAATGGGTTTTCTAGGAAATTAAAAGCCTCAATCTTAGTTTTCACTCCCTCTCTGCCAAAGTTGATCTTCTTTAGGGCAATTTGGATACTGGGTTGGCCGGGATGGAAGTCCTAAAGGATGAAGAGGATGAGAAAAACATGAAGGACATGCAGGAGAGAATGAAAATTTTGGAGAATACTCTTAAGAAGCATATGGTGGATAATAACCTTTTTATGGGTTCTACGATGGAGTGCTTCACCATTAAGTCTAAGTTGGATGTTGGGTCTCTGACTATGAAGCTCAAAAATGACAAAGATGATGCGGGTGATGCAGGTCCAGGCAAGCGTACTCATTCTACAAAAAAAAAAAAAGATCCATGACAGGATCCTGGAGCTCTCAGATTTTAATGCGACCATCAAGAAGGTGTCAGAAGCTAAGAAAGCGGCAGATTGAACTCTTCTAGATTTTTTCTAGGTCTTGTTCTTCCCCTATTTTTGTGCTGGTTTGGTTTTAGGTTTTTTATTTCTAGGTGTTGTTGCTAACCTTTCTGGTTTTTTGGCTTTTTGTGCTGGTTCTGGGTTAAGCGGGCTGGTTACTTGTCCTCTTTCAGTTCAATGGGCTTAATGTTTTTTTTTTGTAAGGATTTTAAGGGGTTTTAGGTCCCCCTAAAACCTATTTTTACCAGAAATAAAAAACTTAAGCATGTAAATAGAATTAACTATTTACTCTGACACCCAACTTAAGTGAAACTGAATGAGAATAATTGTTATACAAATTATACAATATCATATGATGATGTGTCCCAACAACTAGGCCATGTTAGGCACCCAGGTACAACTAATCTCTTACAATGAAAGAAAATGACAAAACTCCAAGGTATAAAGCTCCTCTCAAAAAATGAGTGTTGGTGAATAGATTGTTCCTTTCAAGTTAACTCTCATATGCCCAAATCTATGAGAAACAATTTAATACCAACAGTTGGATAATCTATCACTAAATTGATAGATTTCCTCTGAATTGGAAGGTATAGCTCCCTTACATGAATGATGTTGAATTAATTTTAGTCTTGCCTAATCTAATAGGGGTATTCTCTTAACCTGAGAGCAGGAGAGGTAAACCAAGCCAAATCTAGACAGAAAATAGTTCAGGCAAAGTAATTACAACTCTGAATCTAACCAATTTTGAGACTTTATTGATCAGATTAATTTCCCAAAATTGGTGATGCATAGGCTAATACTAAAATGCAAATGCTAGATTGAAAGCTAACAATGTGATGATATGAGTCAATCCATATTATAAGAACATTCCCAAAAACTAGAGAAGCAACCGATTCTCCCCTAAATTAATCGTATCAAATCATAATACGAAACTTCAGTTCAAATACAAATTACGAACCTAATTCAAATGAGATGTTCGAATTCAACAGAGAGATAAATGAGATGCAATGGAACATTTAGAGAAATGGTATTCAAAACATACACAATTGGCTCAGCAACGATGATATATTCTTCACACCAAAATTTAGCCGACCCTTGTATTGATTTTTGGAGTCATACATATAGAGTTCTAAATTGAACCGTTACAAAAAGAAGTAACCAAAACGGTTCAAATTCTCAACCAGAAAATGGAAACTAAAGGCTTATCGGTTAAAAAAATCTTGGCAAAAATAGCACAAGAAAAGAATACATTTATGTTTTGGCTTCCTTCTCTTTTGCTAATTTAGCCCTCTGGGCTATCACAGCAGTGATGACCTGGATAAACTCTTCGTGTCTGTTGACATGGATGTTGGTGTAATGGATGAGCCATCTGGAATGCTCTTTGGCCAGAGTCTTGATTGCTTCTGACCGGTCTGTTAGTTCTTCCATAGCTTTAAAAATGCATCCACTCAATTTCTGGAGTTCTGGCACCTTGTCTAAATGAGTCAAAGACAGCTCTGCCAAATTATGCAAGTAGTCTGTGAATGACTTCTGCATGTTAGCCACTCCAACTATTGCTTTGCCCTCACCACTGGTCTACGAATCCACATGAAGTCCTAGCAGGAGTTTATAATTTTTACTCTGCCCCTCTTGCACCTTGTTGCCCAATTTTCCCATTTTGTGCATTTGGTCTGGTTTGCCCTGTCTGGTTTCCTCTGTCTTGTTTTTCCAGGGGTTTCAGATCCTCACTAAAACCCTATAAACCCTAGAGCCCTAAGTCTTCATGCTTAAGCGAGGTAATAAACCCTAGGCCATGGCTCTTATATTTTGTCGTTACTTTTTTATGTCACTTAGAGCATGTGCTTTATTTCTCAGTCGCTTAATCGCTTCAGCCTGGGCGAATATTCTCTTTTCTTTCCCAACTTCGCTTTCTGCTTTGTCGCGTTGTCTTGTGATCTTTTAGAATATTCCCTAAATGTCTCCCAACTTTGCGTTTGTTCTTTGGTCGCGAGGTCGCCAGATCCATGTTACAAGTCACATAAAGAACGGGACCCACCTCAGTCGCTTGATCGCGGTGAAAGTTGATTCAAGTTATTAAGCTATGTGAGTGCGCGACGAGATGCAAATCGCAGTCATCGCGCAATCGCGATCTATTCTTGCCCAAGTCCCATCCATTCCCGACTGTGCGACGAGTCGAAGGACAATGTCATCACGCACTCGCCGAGTAGAAGAGATGAAAATGATATAAGTCACGAGTATGCGATGAGCAAAGAGGAAAAGTCATCACTCAGTCGTCGATGGATAAAGGCAAAGAGAATGCTACTTGCGACCTTGTGATGAGTAGAAGCGGGACCCATCGCTCAGTCGCAGGGAATAAAGATAAGTCAAAGATCAACCCGCGGGTGTGCGACTGAAGAAATAGGGGCTCGCGAGTGCGCGACAAGCAGAATAGATGGTCTCATCGCATAGTCGCTGAGTAATAAGGACAAAGAAGGAACTGCTCACGGGTGCGCGACAAGTAGAAAGATATGGTCATTGCTTGGTCGCTGATCAAATTGGGTAAATAGAAAAGAGCTTGCGAGTGTGCGACGAGCAGAAAGGAGGAGCTCATCGCTTAATCGCTGCAGTTGTCAAGTAAAAGAGAAGGGGGTTGCGAGTGTGCGATTGATAAAAGAAAAGGCCTCGTCGCGCAGTTGCTGAGCAATCAAATAAAAGAAGAAATGGCTCGCAGGTATGCGACCATGTAAACGACAACTCGTCGCTCACTCGCCGAGTAATGAACAAGAAAGGAAAAAATTCTGCGGGTCTGCAACGAGCTAGGGGAGTAATGTTGTCGCGCAGTCACTGAGCAAAAAGGTGAATAGGATGAGAGGTGACTCAGCATCCCAGTATGCAGAAAAGTAACCAGTGGCTATGTGACATGTGTCATATGGTGGATGGATTCTGATGTTAGTCAGGTAATCACCAGATGAAGGAAATGGGTTACGCGACTTCAAGACTAAGTATTCTTTGCCCTCAGTCACGATATCACTGGATAATTTAAGGGTATGCTTAGTTTTCAAGCGATTAAATGCCAGCCGTCCGATGTAAAGAGCAGATGATCTAACGGTGGTCGCCAATTCTGGTGATGAAAGTGCCCTACGTGAAAAGTACTCCCGACTCAGCGCCTTGGGGTTGTCGCGATGTCGCCATAGGGATTTAAGGGACACATGTAGCTATTTGAAAAGTCAAAGGGCTCGGTGCTGGGTTCTCCTGACTTGGCGACTAAGTGTGGTCGTGTAGTCTCAGAATAGAAGGATAGCATCTGGCGATCAGGCGACAAGCCGTGATGGTTAAAGGTGATAGTTAGGCGCTGGGTCGCTGGAAGAATGGTGAGTTAAGTGAAATGCCTCGCGACTTTGAATTTTCACAGTCGCCTTCTCGCTGGATCTTGGCTCAAGTTAAACAGAGGTAAAAGGTCCATTGTCGCCTAGTCTAGAGATTAAACCCTGGTTAAAAGGAAGTGCTCGCGACAAGGAGACTAGCCGTTGGTCGCTAGGTTGCAGGACTTTGAATTTGAATTTTTGGCGGCAGATTTGGCACTGTGAACGCTCGGCAGCCATGGTTCCTCTGTGCTCATGTTCCATAATTGATCAGGGAGTTTTCAATTGCAGAAGGTCATATACAGAGAGTCTGTTGATCCCAGATTTAGAATTGTTCGACATCGGTGGAGAAACAGAAGATTCAGAGCGTGGAAAAAGATGCAGAGCCCAATCACGAAGTTATTACTCTCCAGGTGCAGTTGGCAAAAGGAAATGGTCATGATCGATGAGTCATTGACGAGGGATTGAGCGGCGGCTGTCAGGGGTCACTTCTCGTCCTGGGAGACTGTGATCAGCTGGTGAGCATTCATGACAGAGATTTACTTGCAGAGTTAAACTAATGGATCCAGGTTGCTTGTTGACAAGGCGTAGTCAAGTACAGGGATGGGCGCAGGTTAGGAAATCCGATCTGATCGATTCACTTGGTGCACATTTATGGCCAGATTAGACTTTGTCCTAGGGTCGATGAGTACATTGTAAATCTGTAACCCTAGTTAGGTTTTCTGAGACTCCTGCCTAAGTGCATGGGAGTATTTAAAGTTTTTGAGAGCCTTAGTGCTCAGATTTTGGCATTTTGTAAAGAGAATTTGTTCTCTCTTGGAGTTATTTGAGGCATTCTTTCTACCCTCTGGCTCTTACATTTTGTAATTCTCTCATTGATCATACAAACATTCTGGAAGTACTTGTGATAATTCTTCATATCCCTATGCTTCCTAGTTTGTATTATCTCTTATTGGATTGAAGTTTATGAATGCTAATTAATGTACATTGGGGTTCCTAGTTCCTCTCATTTTCTGCAATTTTGTGTGTCACTGTGTTTGATCTGATTTAGATGTTTTGTGGGTATACTTTAGCCCCCAGCAGTCTTGTCTCATCCCTACACCTGGTTGCAGAGAAGGATGTTTGTTTGCAGGTCATAGGTTGAGTCTTTTGTTCAGGCCTTCCTATGAAATACTTATGCAAGCCTATCTAGTGAGTTGCAACTTATTTGACCTGGTTCTTCCATTAGTTTCATTCCTCTATACTGAGATCCAAACCCTAATTTCAGTGCATCACCTAGTAGGTAGTTTTCTTTCAGTCATTTCCCTTTCAAGCACTCCTTCTATCCCTTTCCCTAAAAAGTTTTACTTTCCTGTTTAGAAGCAAATTAAGGTGATTATCCAAGAGGAACTAGCCTAGAACCTGGAGGTCTCATCTTGGTTAGCATAAGGTCCCACAACCTTGAGATGATTCCCATGTTATACTGGATTACCAAGACCAAGAGAGCTTGAGATCAGAGGTGCAAATTCAGTGTATAACAATTTTGGCACGCCCAGTGGGACATACCGAAGTTAAGATCAAAGTAAAGAGGTGTTCCTGTTGGTTCATCTGCATAAGAAGATTTAGTACATAAGGTCTATCAGTATAGACCCAAGCTCAAGAATTCCCCACCTTGGTGCCAGTGTATAACAATTCTGGCACGCCCGGTGGGACAGTAAAAGAAGTTCATTAGAGAATATTATGTTATCTCTGATATGCAGGTTACATAATACAAACTTTAAGAAGTTGTTTTGACAAGTATATCTG
>MU226280.1:239429-257228 GCA_018584345.1 Thuja plicata | reverse complement strand
CAGATTATTTCACTAGATGGACAGAAGCAGTGGCTTTAAAAGAGGCCAATGAGAGTGCTATCCTGAACTTTTATGATGATCTAATTCATAGGTTTGGCACTCCTGATTCAATCATTTCAGATAATGCCCTGACATTTACAGGCCTTAAAGTCTCAGATTGGGCACTCAAGAGTGGCATTTATCTGAACACCAGTTCAAATTATTACCCCCAGTGTAATGGTTTGGCAGAGTCTACAAATAAGAACCTGATCAGGATAATTAAGAAAACTCTTCAGGACAATCAAAGGGATTGGCATACAAAACTTAAGTCTGCCCTGTGGTTAGATAGAATTACCCCAAAGAAGATCATTGGTAATTCTCCATATATGCTAGTATATGGCAGAGAGGCTAATCTTTCCATTTCAGCAGAGTTACCAGCACTGGACCTAGCCACTCAGTATGCCCTGTTCAACGAAGAGGATCCCTTATAGATCAGGTATGCCCAATTGATGGAATTAGAAGAAATTAGAAACAAGTCTATGAGAGACATGGAATTCCATCAGAATTAGACCAAGAGCAGCTTTGACAAAAGAGCCAGGGAAAGGAAATTCAAGGTTGGAGATGTAGTCCTTAAGTGGGATGAGTTCAGATCCACACCTGGCAGACATACGAAGTTTGATTCTTTCTCGGGTGGACCATTTGTCATAACAGAGTGCAGAGGATCTAATGCTTTCCAGCTTTCAACTCTTGATGGGGATGCTCTGCCAATTTCAGTAAATGGTTTCCACTTGAAACCCTGCTTTGAGATTTGTCCCTCTCTGTAAGTCTTTGTCCTCTTGTAAATATTCCCTACTTTCTTTCCCTGCTTTCTAGTGTACTTTCCCTTGTTTTCCAAGAAGTGCACGTGCATAGTTTTTGCCCTGTCAAATTTTTGTGTTCAGAGATGACTCCATGCCCAATGGATGTGTCAAGGCAACTGGTCCTTATGCTTAGCAGGCAAGCATCCCGTAGAAATCGCCAAAATGTTGCCCAATTTTCCCATTTTGTGCATTTGGTCTGGTTTGCCCTGTCTGGTTTCCTCTGTCTTGTTTTTCCAGGGGTTTCAGATCCTCACTAAAACCCTATAAACCCTAGAGCCCTAAGTCTTCATGCTTAAGCGAGGTAATAAACCCTAGGCCATGGCTCTTATATTTCTTCGTTACTTTTTTAAGTCACTTAGAGCATGTGCTTTATTTCTCAGTCGCTTAATCGCTTCAGCTTGGGCGAATATTCTCTTTTCTTTCCTGACTTTGCTTTCTGCTTTGTCACGTTGTCTTGTGATCTTTTAGAATATTCCCTAAATGTCTCCTGACTTTGCATTTGTTCTTTGGTCGCGAGGTCGCCAGATCCATGTTACAAGTCACATAAAGAATGGGACCCACCTCAGTCGCTTGATCACGGTGAAAGTTGATTCAAGTTATTAAGCTGCGCGAGTGCGCGACAAGCTGCAAATCGCAGTCATCGCACAATCGCGATCTATTCTTGCCCAGGTCCCATCCGTTCCTGACTATGCGACGAGCCGAAGGACAATGTCATCGCGCACTCACCGAGTAGAAGAGATGAAAATGATATAAGTCGCGAGTATGCGATGAGCAAAGAGGACAAGTCATCGCTCAGTCGTCGATGGATAAAGGCAAAAAGAATGCTGCTCGCGACCTTGCGATGAGTAGAAGCGGGACCCATCGCTCAGCCACAGGGAATAAAGATAAGTCAAAGATCAACCCGTGGGTGTGCGACTGAAGAAATAGGGGCTCGCAAGTGCGCGACAAGCAGAACAGATGGTCTCATCACACAGTCGCTGAGTAATAAGGACAAAGAAGGAACTGCTCGCGGGTTCGCGATGAGTAGAAAGATATGGTCATCACTTGGTCGCTGATCAAATTGGGTAAATAGAAAAGAGCTCGCGAGTGTACGATGAGCAGAAAGGAGGAGCTCATCGCTTAATCGCTGCAGTTGTCAAGTGAAAGAGAAGGTGGTTGCGAGTGTGCGATTGATAAAAGAAAAGGCCTCATCGCGCAGTCGCTGAGCAATCAAATAAAAGAAGAAATGGCTCGCGGGTATGCGACCATGTAAAAGACAACTCGTCGCTCACTCGCCGAGTAATGAACAAGAAAGGAAAAAAGTCTGCGGGTCTGTGACGAGCTGGGGGAGTAATGTTGTCGCGCAGTCGCTGAGCAAAAAGGTGAATAGGATGAGAGGTGACTCAGTGTCCGAGTATGCAGAAAAGTAACCAGTGGCTGTGTGACATGTGTCATATGGTGGATGGATGCTGATGTTAGTCGGGTAATCGCCAGATGAAGGAAATGGGTTACGCGACTTCAAGACTAAGTATTCTTTGCCCTCAGTCGCGATATCGCTGGATAATTTAAGGGTATGCTCAGTTTTCAAGTGATTAAATGCGAGCCGTCCGATGTAAAGAGCAGATGATCTAACGGTGGTCGCCAAGTCTGGTGATGAAAGTGCCCTACGTGAAAAGTACTCCTGACTCAGCGCCTTGGGGTTGTCGCGATGTCACCATAAGGATTTAAGGGACACGTGTAGCTATTTGAAAAGTCAAAGGGCTCGGTGCTGGGTTCTCCCGACTTGGCGACTAAGTGTGGTCGCGTAGTCTCAGAATAGAAGGATAGCATCTGGTGATCAGGCGACAAGCCGTGATGGTTAAAGGTGACAGTTAGGCACTGGGTCGCTGGAAGAATGGTGAGTTAAGTGAAATGCCTCACGACTTTGAATTTTCACAGTCGCCTTGTCACTGGATCTTGGCTCGGGTTAAACAGAGGTAAAAGGTCCATTGTCGCGTAGTCTAGAGATTAAACCCTAGTTATAAGGAAGTGCTCGCGACAAGGAGACTAGCCATTGGTCGCTAGGTCACAGGACTTTGAATTTGAATTTTTGGCGGCAGATTTCGCACTGTGAACGCTCGGCAGCCATGGTTCCTCTGTGCTCGTGTTCCAGAATTAATCAGGGAGTTTTCAGTTGCAGAAGGTCATATATAGAGAGTCTGTTGATCCCAGATTTAGAATTGTTTGACGTCGGTGGAGAAACAAAAGATTCAGAGCGTGGAAAAAGATGCAGAGCCCAATCATGAAGTTATTACTCTCCAGGTGCAGTTGGCAAAAGGACATGGTCATGATCGATGAGTCATTGACGAGGGATTGAGTGGCAGCCGTCAGGGGTCACTTCTCATCCTGGGAGACTGTGATCAACTGGTGAGCATTCATGACAGAGATTTACTTGCAGAGTTAAACTAATGGATCCAGGTTGCTTGTTGACAAGGCGTAGTCAAGTACAGGGATGGGCACAGGTTAGGAAATACGATCTGATCGATTCACTTGGTGCACATTTATGGCCAAATTAGACTTTGTCCTAGGGTCGATGAGTACATTGTAAATCTGTAACCCTAGTTAGGTTTTGTGAGACTCCTGCCTGCGTGCATGGGAGTATTTAAAGTTTTTGAGAGCCTTAGTGCTCAGATTTTGGCATATTGTAAAGAGAATTTGTTCTCTCTTGGAGTTATTTGAGGCATTCTTTCTGTCCTCTGGCTCTTACATTTTTTAATTCTCTCATTGATCATACAGACATTCTGGAAGTACTTGTGATAATTCGTCATATCCCTATGCTTCCTGGTTTGTATTATCTATTATTGGATTGAAGTTTATGAATGCTAATTAATGGACATTGGGGTTCTTAGTTCCTCTCATTTTTTGCAATTCTATGTGTCACTGTGTTTGATCTGATTTAGATGTTTTGTGGGTATACTTCAGCCCCCAACAGTCTTGTCTCATCCCTACACCTGGTTGCAAAGAAGGATGTTTGTTTGCAGGTCATAGGTCGAGTCTTTTGTTCAGGCCTTCCTATGAAATACTTATGCAAGCCTATCTAGTGAGTTGCAACTTATTTGACCTGGTTCTTCCATTAGTTTCATTCCTCTATACTAAGATCCAAACCCTAATTTCGGTGCAGCACCTAGTAGGTAGTTTGCTTTCAGTCATTTCCCTTTCAAGCACTCCTTCTATCCCTTTCCCTAAAATTTTTACTTTCCTGTTTAGAATCAAATTAAGGTGATTATCCAAGAGGAACCAGCCTAGAACCTGGAGGTCTCATCTCGGTTAGCATAAGGTCCCACAACCTTGAGATGATTCCCATGTTATACTAGATTACCAAGACCAAGAGAGCTTGAGATCAGAGGTGCAAATTCAGTGTATAACACACCTTAACATCCATTTGTTGTAGCCCTGTTTCAGCCTGAATAATCATCTAAATTTTGAATTCTGGACTTTGGAGCCATTCGATCAAGGGTTCATCACCCTTTTGTAGGATTTTAGCTTTTAGGGCCTCCTTAGTCTTCATCTTTACCGCCACATGCAACATAACTATGCATTCTTGACATCTCACTCTCTCTACAGTGAGAGTTTGTAGATTCTTCTCGATGTTGTTTTTCTCTGTTTCCAACCTCAGAACAACATTGCCTAGCTGCTTGATGATCACTAGACCTTCTGAATTGAGCCTTTCGATCCATCTCTTACCAATCTATTTGTAATGCTGATCTTCTTGCAACTTAGCAAGGATGGCCTGGTTCTCAACAGTACTAGGATCAAAGGGAGTTTGAGTGCTGGGAGCGCTCGCTATAGGAGTTCAGAGTTGTCTAATGAACTCAGTTAGCTGAGCCACTTCTGCTTTAAGCTAAATTTTGGAAGCCTTGAGATGTTTCAACTCCTCTTCTATTACTACATTAGTGGACTTCCACCAATCCACCTTAGTGTCGTGCCCAGCTAAGCCCATATCGAATGATCGCAACTAAAAATCGGAAGCCGCTAGATCTTCAAGCCTGCCTTCTTTGGTAGGCTTGGCTACTTCCATGGTGAAGTGCCCTATTTCAGGATCATGACCCATAG
The DNA here is from genome assembly GCA_018584345.1 of Thuja plicata. Lineage (NCBI taxonomy): Eukaryota > Viridiplantae > Streptophyta > Pinopsida > Cupressales > Cupressaceae > Thuja > Thuja plicata. Next base: position 252,318 of record MU226280.1, on the reverse strand, counting down.
TAGACATAGTCTTTGCACTCTTTGGTTTTCTTGTAGTAGCCTTGGGCTGGAAATCCCGTGATAGGGTGTCTTTCCTGGGAACTGCTTCTTCTATCCTTTTCCTCTTGCACTCTAGAGTATTTGCTATCCATGATTATGCGCTAGTGACTTTGTTGGTAGAGACCAACTCTTCGATGAATAGCTTTCTAATGAGTGGAGGAGTAGCTTTGGGATGAGAGGTGAAAGGGTTCACTGAAGTAGGTGAGGAGGAGATCAATTTCAAAACCTGAGTGACTTCCTGTTGCTCCCCACCTCTCTTGTTAGATTATGCAGAAGTACTAGGGCTATCCTCCCCAACTTCAACTATGACAGGGGATATCCTCCTTGGAGTTTCTTGAGTCGAGGTCCTGGCTGAAACATCTATAGCAGCGATGATATTTGGCTACTCAGGCTCCGTAGCTCTAGGAGGCTCGTTTGTAGATTGGACTTGATCTACCGGATTAGCCTCTTCCGTGACTCCAACATCTGGAAGGGGACCCTCTCCACAAGTCTTCTCTAAGAGAGAGGATTTTTCAGGGGGTTCATCTCCTCCTCCCGATGGTTGAATTAAATCCTGTACAGCTGGAAAGATCACTGCGGAGTCAAAGGTTGCAGCACCCGTAGTTGTTTTTGAAGGAGTTCACTGAGTGGGGGGTCTCCTCTCTGACCTTTTCTTTCAGCCTGCTGTCCACTCAACCCACTGAGCTATTCTTTTGAAAATTCCCACCATTAGGGTCTTCAAGTCACTTACCACCTAGTCCAGCATTGGCTCTGAATTGATAGGGGTGGATTTTATTTTTTCCAAATAGGTATCATCATACAGATGATTACCATCATCTTCTAGCCCTTCTACTGTGATGTTAACATTGAAATTTTTAATTTGTTCAATGGTTAACCGGGCGTAGAACCTTTCCCTACTCTCCAAGTCATCTTTGCAATTGGCCCAATAGTCTTCAATATCAGGTACGTGATGAATAGCCTGGCTCATTTGCAAGACATCTCTGGCATAATTAACAAGATCATACTGTGGTCTTAGAATGTCATACATTGCCAGAGAGAGCTTCTTCGAGAATGTTTTAAGGACATTCTTTGCCTCTGAGAGAGACACACAACTGTAAGCTCTGATGACCATCGGGAACTCATAGCCCTTTTTCTTTGCCTCTGAGTAGAGAAGGTTCACTTGGAGCACTTGCCTCATTACTTTAATCAACATGATCATGTCTGTAGGGTATCTGGGCAGCTTCAAAGGAAATTCGTCAAAACCTGCAAGACGAAGATATGAGAAATCTCCAAACTGAATAAAATAACAACCAAATTGGCTTATAAATGCCATGGCTTCAGGAGAAAATCTCCTTTCTGGACAACCTTGTAGCTCCCTGCACAGCCTCATTGTAAAGGCATCATTAACCGTGAGATAATCTGCATAGCTATTTTTTAGTTCTAAAGAAGGGAAAAACTCATAACTTTTCACATCATCTGGGAATTCTTCTAATCTAGGAAGCCCAAGCCAGATTTGAATCATGGCTAAAATATATATCAGGACAGAAGACATTTAAAATTCATTCTAAAATTTGGCCCTATTGAGGGCGTCTGAGAGATTCTCGCTTACCATCAACGCCCAATAAATGAAATGATGTTGAGAACAGATTATCTAAACAAAGAAGAAATGTTGTTCTATGAAATTAAAATCTTCACTCTCACCTCTGATTCTATGGAGTAATACTACGATATCTACTATCTCGAGCTTTAGATTTGCACCAAATAATGTTTTGGGAAACTTTCCCTTGGCGCTCTTGGGTTCTTTAAACCATGACTTCATAATCTCTCTTTTCCAGACTGGTCTCTTCGCTGAATATTCAGAAACTGCCTGACTATAAGTCATCTCAGAGTATTCCACCTGCTCTGGAATGCAGAGAGAGTTCTGAACAAACTCTCTATCATTGGAGAGGAGCACCGTGTTATCTGGCAAGAGAATTTGCTTGGTGTCAAAGTTGTATGGGGCTATACATTCCTGGACCAACTCAGGGGCTTGAACGGCTACAGGAAAATTGGTGGCTTCTACTAGCCCACTCTCTTTCAACTTCTCTGTGATAGGATGGATCTTCTCTGCTCCCAGTCTGTTGTGGAAATTCTGTATGTCAAAGAATTTCAGCGAGGTATCTGAGATTTTATGCCACTCAGAGGTAATACCATTCAATCCATCAAATCCTACAAATCTAGAAGCCATGTGAGTGTGATTCACTTTGAAGGTCAGAATTTCTCTTTGGAAAAGAGGAACAAAAAGTGACTGGTCCTAGCCGCTTCAAATTTGAATGATTTGGTAAACAGGGGTGATCCCAGTTTGAAGTCTTCAATTGATTATATGCTTTTTTTTTGAATTCTTACCGTTTAATGGTGGACTTCCCGCATCACATGATTGAGAAGACCTTTACATTAATGAATAAGTCTGTTACAAAGTAAAATGGCCTTATTCATATTAATTACTTTGCTTTTCGTGTCATTAGAAAACACTTTTTTACTTAAGTAACTGCAACGGTAACTTTCCTAAAGCGGTGGAAATTTACTTTTCCACTTCTCCTTTGAGTGGAAAAATGCCTTTGGAGTGCTCTTTGTCCAAAAATCCACCAAAGGGGAATTCTAGTTTGTAGAGATGCAATGTGATATATACTGATTCTATTGGCCTTCTTATGTGTTGGCTCTCTTGTAGAATGAATTATTCTTTGAAATTTCTTCATATTGATAACTTGGCAGAAAATGTGTCTCATGGGTTAGAACCCGCTGGCAGGAGCAGTGGAGAAGCCATTTTCCGCTTTTCCACCTATGACAAATTCCATGAAATCTCCTCCGTTTGATCGTTTCTTATGAGTTCAATATGAGTGCTCAAGGCTTTCTTGTTCCCAATTTTTTCATTTTCCATCTTTATTTATCCCTGGTATTCTTAAGTCTTTCAACTGCGGAAAGCGCACCTCGTATGTCATTTTCCTCCATGGAGAAGCCAAAACTTGATTTCCCGCCAATGTCACAACTTGAAGATATGAGGCAAAGTATTTTGTCTACTTGCAATTTTGAAGCTTAGAAACTTTAGAACGCAACCTTTACCGGATTAGGGATTTAACCTACCTAACAAAACATGATTTTTAGACTCAAAAAACCTCTCGGCTTAGGAAAGAGAACTCAAATTAGGGAAATCTGATAAAGGCCTTCTACCTACAGTGGGCTTCTAGACTTAGACTTTGGATTTTCATGAGACTTCTACGAACACTGCTATACACAAAACATCCATTTTTGTCTTGAGATATAAAGACCAAAAGTGGGGCAACAGCTGGCTCTGTCTGGGGACTTGGACATTCTCATGTCTAAGCAAGGGACTTAAATCTCTGGTTTCGCAAAGCTCAACAAAGGGTGTCTCACAACAAAACTAAGGCAAGATGCAAAAAGGAAAGTAGAAAGGAAACCTAACTAGGAAAAAAAAAATAGGAACTAAACGTAACTATAGTACAATACAGGGGTTACCTACTTTTAATTTAGATCTGATAGAGCTTCAAATCCTGACCATTATACGCCAGGGGTAATACTTCTCTGTCTTGATAAGCCAATTTGAAAGAATTTTTATCGAACTCCTAATGGATTTTGAAAGATCCTTTCCATAGCGTTTCGAATTTCCGATGCATGCCCTTGGGTGCCCTGCGCTTATCCCATAACAACACCATGTCTCCTTCCACAAATTTCTGGGGCCTGCTCTTTTTATCAAATAGATTCTTCACACGCATCTGATGATGCGTGATATGATCAACCATTTTCTCCCTTTCTTCTTCCAATTTTCTCAGATACAGGATCCTTTTCTCCAAACTGTCTTCATATATGCCGTCTTCTACTACTGTCTTCAGCTTACAAGTCATTAATTCCAATGGCAATGGAAAACTAGCTTCTACTCCGTAGACAAGGTCAAAAGGAGACACACCAATAGCTCTTTTGGGTGTCACTCTATCTGCCCAGAGGGCTTCGTGGATCTTTTTATGCCAATTTTTTTGGTTTTCCGCCATGATCTTTTTCATGATATTCACTAAATTTTTTTTTCTAGATTCCGCTTGACCGTTCCCTTGCGGGAAATAATCAGAAGAGTGGCCAACCATGATGCCATACTCAAAAAAAAACTCGGTAATCTCTTGAGAGGAGAAGTATGTGGCGTTATCCATAACCAACTTAACCGGTACACCAAATCTTACCAGGATGTTTTCTTTGATGAACTCACATAGTATCTCTGAAGTAGTTCTTTTGGTCACCTTGGCTTCTACCCATTTTGTGAAATAGTCGATCATTGTAATTATATAAGTATGACCCACACTGCACGTAGGGCTTATAGGGCTGATAAAATTGAGTCCCCACTATTGGAATGGTCCTTCAATTATCACGGGTATGAGGGGTAATGCTGCTAACTATGGCTTCCCAGTAAACATCTTACATTTTTCACATTTTGACACCCACTGGTACACATCTTTAGACATTCCTAGCCAGTAATAACATTGTCTCAAAATTTTGAACGTGGTGACTGATGAGGAGAAATGTCCTCTGCAAGCTTCATCATGGAAAACTTTTAATAGTTTCTCTTGTTGTTGTTTATCGACACATCGGAGGAATGTTCCATCTATAGACCTCTTATATAGTCTATCTTCCCAGATTAAATATTTAGAAGCCTTCAATTTTAGGTCTTTCCTTTGCTTTGAATTTAATCCTTTAGGGCATTCACCATAGGTTAAGAAATACACAATATTTTTGAACCATGGGTCTTGCATACTTACCGCCAAAACTAGGTGTGTAGCTCTTGGGTCTTCGTTAGCTTGATTTTCCGCCATCGCTTTGCATAAAGCATTCCCTCTCAACAACTTGGTAGGCTTGATCTCTATGTCATATTCTTGGGTTTTGGCTACCCATGCTCCTCGGTTGTTACATCCCACTTCTTGTTGAGTTAGAATACTCTTCAGTCTAGCGTCAGGTACATACACCAGTGAAATGGAATGTAGAATATAAAATCTAAAATTTTTTAGGGCTTTCACCACTACAAAAGTGTGCTTTTCAGTCTGGGAATATCTCAGCTCATGGTTCTTTAGACATGTACTCATAAAAGCTATGGGAGCTTGAATTCCCTCCTCATTCTCTTGCATTAGAATAGCCGACAGAGTGTGTTCAGAAGAATAACAGTAGATTATAAAATCTTTCTTATAATCTGGATGGCATAATACTGGAGCGTTAGCTATGGCATCCTTGATACTTTTGAAAGCCTACTTACCAGGGTCATTCCATTTGAAGTTCACATTCCCTTTCATCATATCAACAATATGCTTAGTAATTTCAGAGAAATAAGGGACAAACCTTCTGAGGAAATTAACTTGACCAAAGAAGGATTTCACTCCAGTTTTATTTACTGGTAAACTCATTTTCTGAATAGCTCTTACCCTTTTGGGATTGATCCTTATACCTTCTTGTGAGACTATATGATCCAATAATTTCGCCTTAGTTACACAAAACACAAATTTCTTAGGATTCAATGAAATTCCATCTTCCCGACACCTTTGCAATACCCTTCTTAAATCATTTATATGATCTATCCTCTTTTTAGAGAACATAGTGAGATCATCTAGGTACATACCAATGATTTTATTCTTCATATTTCTAAAAGAAAGATCCATACCTCTCTAAAAAGTAGCTCCAGTGTTGATTAATCTGAACAGCATCCTGTGATATGCGAAGGTTCCCCACGGAGTGGTGAAAGCTGTCTTGTGCTGATCTATCTTCTCAACTTCTATCTGATTATATCCTGAAAAACCATCTAGCATAGACATCATTTCTACCTTAGCTACGACCTACAAGAGATGATCCATATTGGGAATAGCGTAGTTGTCTTTCAAAGAAGACCGATTTAGATTTCTGAAGTCAACACAAATCCTTATTTCTCTATTCTTCTTCCTTACGGGTACTATATTTGCAACCAAAGTAGAGTGATGGATGGGGTATATAATCTTGGCTTTGAGAATTTTATCAACTTCTCTAAATATGGCATCAGCAACCTTGGGGTTGTAATTTCTCTGTTTCTTCCTGAAAGGAGTAGCTTCAGGTTTCAAAGGAATCTGGTGTTTGAATTTCCCATTCATAAAACTTTTCAAGTCTTCGTAGCTCCAGGCAAAAACATCTAAGTATTCTAGAAAAAGTTTCTTGGCTTCATTCCTTTCTTCTTCTATACAACACTTCCCAATATTGATGATTTTGGGGTCTTTTTCAGTTCCAATATTCAATCCTTCATATTCACCAGTGGTAGGCCCTCTTTCAATTCTTTTCTTTTTCACAAACATGTCGTGTCTGTTGAAGAGTTTTTCAAGAGTGACTAGATGAGGCAGAATGATATTTCCTTACAACTAAATAATGTCTTACTTATCTTTCTTTAGCTCACTTTGGCGGCTTTCTCTACGGTCGCCATAGACTTCTTTATGGAAGTCTCTGCCACTCTCTAGGAAGAGAAGGAGATTTTTGTCATCTTCAAAGACTTGCCAATCTTCTATGTTATCAGGCACAGATGGTTGATACATTAATTCCACCTGATATTTTTTATCTTTGAATTTTGGGTGGGGAAGTAATAATGAGGTTGAGACAGCTAAAGAATCGGCTTTGGAATTCAACTCTCTTGGCATAGATTCGATGAAAAAAGCATCTAATGCTTCTATTTCATCCCATACTTTGTTTCTGTAATTCTTCAATCTATGGTTCTTTATAGAGTACTGATTCTTGACTTGTCATACGATTAGCTCAGCATCACCATGAGCTCTCAGGATTTTCACACCTCTTTCTTTCACGGTGATAATCCCTAATAGGAGGGCTTCATATTTGGCGGTGTTGTTGGTGTTTCCAAACTCTAATTTGTAAGCCAACGGTTCACATACTCTGTCAGGTGATATTAAAACCACACCTGCACCAGATCCTGACGACACACAATTTCCATTGAACTCAAGAGTCCATATCTGTGGTGGTGTTTCTTCGGTGGAAAATCATTTTTCCCTATTCGGCGATTTTCATTTCTTTTTCAAGTTCGTCAGTGAACAACATATAATTGTCAAACTCCATTTCTTGGTACAAGATTTGAGCTTTAGGATCATTAGAATTCAATACTATAAACTTAACCTTTTCCTCAGGGACCAATTTAATCTTTTTGTTACCTATCAGGATCATGGCTTGGGACCAATCTAGCTTTATCTCCCCTCCAAGGTCTCTGCAAAAACTTTTGCTTAACAACAAACTGTAGCTAGCTGGTATATCAACGATGAGAATGGTTAACAACATCTTCTTCTTAGGATGTGCTGCTAAGGCCACTTGAGCATCCTTAATCTGTCCAATCAAGGGTACTTGTTTGGAATCCATGGAGTAACATATACCATGGGCTTTGGTGAGGGTAAGTCCCAAGGCTTTGGCTACGGTAGATGGCATTACATTGTCTGATGCCCCGGAGTCTATTAATCAATTTCTCAATCTGCAACAGTTAATATATAAAGACACATAGAATGGATCATGTTTTTTGCCTGGGAGGGTGGCTAAAATAGACGATTGCTTCTATTCAACTGGATCTTCAAATATTGACTCATTTTCTATGGTAGTCATAATGCTTGGATTTAACTCTTGGTTTCCTTTTTTACAATAATCTACCAGTTTTTGCAACTCAACGGGATTGGCCTTAAGATAGTCTATGGGGGAAATATGAATTCTGGAATCTTTACAAAATTGAATAATGTCAAAAGATATTTGTTCCTTATCTGGTGGAGGAATCCTCATACCTTGATTAGGCTCCTTTGAGTTGGAAGTAGATGCCTCGCCATTTTTAGGCAATGCTGAACTTTGGCCTTTATCTTTCTGACTCTGAGTCAGGACCGCATAAGAGGTCCCATCTATGGTGGCATAACATGTCGCTTCTTGTTCTGAATCTGATTCATACTCTAAATATAAGTTCTCAGAGTCACCATGCGAGTATGAATCTGGTTCTACTCCAGATGTTCTAGCGTTCCACTCGTTAGTCTGGTGCATATGCCAAGCATGGGCTACATCGGGATAGATTGCACCATCATGATCTATAGTTAAGTGTAAGGCACACATATTACCCCTTTTAGGAGGAGCTTCTATAGCTAGCATTTGTGGCGGGGCAATTAATTGTAACGTCTTGCCTTCTGCATTTCTCCCGTCATTATATCTCCCAGGCTGCTCTTGAAATTTTTGCTGGTAGGGGTTATTGAATCTGGGAAGTTGTCTCTTGAAGGCAGTGAATTTTTTAGACAATTTTTGAAGCATCTCATCAGACGATGTAGTATTGCTACTGCTGGCTCTAGACTGTATCTCCCTTTTCCACTTCCCGGATGAAATCATGTGATCTTTGAGTTCCACAGAAGTTCTCTATGTGGCATCCAAATCTACAAGGTTCATCCTTCTTAGGTCATAATTGATGTCTGGTGGCATAGCACTTATGAAGAAAGTTTTCAAATTTCCCGCCGTAGGCCTATCAGCAGCTGGGATACGATTTACAAGCTTATTGAATTTGGCTACAAAATCTCTCATGCTAATCGAAGGCTCTTTCTTGATAGAAGTCAATTGAGTCAACAAGGCATGTTCATCTTTAGCGGTCTTAAACCTTCTTTTGAAGGTGGCTCTCATATTGGCCCATTTGGTAAAGAAGAATCAGGTAAATGATGGAACCAATCAACGGCACCTTCTACAAGAGTCTCAATGAATAGTCAGACGACCACATCTTCTTCTCTGACAGCTAGAATGTTAACTGAAGTGAAGAACGTAGTGATATGCTCATCTGTAGATACCTTCCCAACTCTAGAGAACTTGGGAAAATTCTTTCTAGAACCTGTAGGGAGAGGGTTATATGTAGCTAGTTGCAGAGGTCTGACCGCAACGGCCCAAGGGAGCGCCATGGCTACTTGGGGTAAAAAGGGTGTTAGGTTCACAACAGGAGGGGTAACTACTCTGTGCAACATCAACACCTAGCAAGTGGTGGATAACTAAGTGGTTTTCAGGAGGTGAAGAAGGTCTACTCTAGCTCCTTGCAGCTCTGTTTCCCCCACGAGGTACTTCTAGGAGGGAAAAGTTAATATCCACAAGTCTCTCAAAGACTCGGTCTGTGTTACCTTCTTTCCTGGTACTTCTGAGAAATATTTTAGGCTCTAGATTTTTGCCTAATGCTGTGGCCTAACTTCTCGCTCTGCCCTTCTCAAATTTCTTCTTTGTAAGATTCTCTCAAGCACTTTTGCTCTGGCTTCTTCTAGTTCAAGCACTTGACTAGCATTTCTATAATGTTCAGTACTTCTCCTGTATCTCCAAATGAAAGTATTTAATGATCTTCTTGGTCATCTTGGAATCCAAGATTAGGTTGGAGCATAGGGATTATATTTTCATGGGGAAGCACCATTTTTCTTCATTATATGCCTCTGGTATAATGACTGTTCTTCCCCAGCAGAGTCGCCAAAAATTTGTTGTTGAACAGATTGTTCCTTTCAAGTTAACTCTCAATTGCCCAAATCTGTGAGAAATAATTTAATACCAACAGTTGGATAATCTATCACTAAATTGATAGATTTCCTCTGAATTAGAAGGTACAACACCCTTACGTGAATGATTTTCAATGAATTTCAGTCTTCCCTAATCTAATAGGGGTATGCTCTTAACCTGAGAGTAGGAGAGGTAAACCAAGCCAAATCTAGATAGAAAATGGATCAGGCAAAGTAATTACAACTCTGAATCTAACCAATTTTGAGACTTTATTGATCAGATTAATTTCCCAAAATTGGTGATGCATAGGCTAATACTAAAATGCAAATGCTAGATTGAAAGCTAACAATGTGATGATATGAGTCAATCCGTATTATAAGAACATTCCCAAAACTTAGAGAAGCAACTGATTCTCCCCTAAATTAATCGTATCAAATCATAATATGAAAATTTAGTTCAAATACAGACTACAAACCTAATTCAAATGAGATGTTTGAATTCAACAGAGAGATAAATGAGATGAAATGGAACAGTTAAAGAAATGGTATTCAAAACATACACAATTGGCTCAGCAACAATGATATATTCTTCACACCAAAATTTATCCGACCCTTGTATTGATTTTTGGAGTCATACATATAGAATTCTAAATTGAACTGTTACAAAAAGAAGTAACTGAAATGGTTCAACTTCTCAACCAGAAAATGGTAACTAAAGGCTTATCCATTACCAAATTCTTGGCAAAAATAGCACAAGAAAAGAATACATTTATGTTTTGGCTTCCTTCTCTTTAGCTAATTTAGCCCTATGGGCTATCACGACAGTGATGACCTGGATAAGCTCTTCGTGTCTGTTGACATGGAATTTGTGTAACGGACGAGCCATCTGAAATGCTCTTTGGCCAGAGTCTTCATTGCTTCTGACCAGTCTTTTATTTCTTCCATAGCTTTAAAAATGCATCCACTCAATTGCTGGAGTTTTGGCACCTTGTCTAAATGAGTCCAAGACAGCTTTGCCAAATTATGCAAGTATTCTGTGAATGACTTTTGCATGTTGGCCACTCCAAATATTTCTTTGCCCTCACCACTGGTCTATGAATCCACATGAAGTCCTAGTAGGAGTTTATATTTTTTACTCTTCTCCTCCTGCACCTTAACATCCGTTTGTTGTAGCCCTGTTTCGGCCTGAATAATCATCTCGATTTTGAATTCTAGACTTTGGAGCCATTTGATCAAGGGTTCATCACCCTTCTGTAGGATTTTAGCTTTTAGGGCCTCCTTAGTCTTCATCTTTACTGCCACATGCAACATAACTATGCATTCTTGACATCTCACTCTCTCTGTAGTGAGAGTCTGTAGATTCTTCTCGATGTTGTTTTTCTCCGTTTCCAGCCTCAGAACAGCATTTCCTAGCTGCTCGATGATCACTAGACCTTCTGACTCGAGCATTTCGATCCATCTCTTACCAATCTATCCATAATGCCAATCTTCATGCAACTTAGCAAGGATGGCCTGGTTCTCAACAGTACTAGGATCAAAGGGAGTTTGAGTGCTGGGAGCGCTCGCTATAGGAGTTAAGAGCTCTCTAATGAACTCAGCTAGCTGAGCCACTTTTTCTTTAAGCTAAATTTTGGAAGCCTTGAGATCTTCTAGCTCCTCTTCTATTACTACATTAGTGGACTTCCACCAATCCACCTTAGTGTCGTGCCGAGCTAAGCCCATATCGAATGATTGCGACTGAAAATCAGAAGCCGCTAGATCTTCAAGCCTGCCTTCTTTGGTAGGCTTGGCTACTTCCATGGTGAAGTGCCGTATTTTAGGATCATGACCCAAAGTAGACATAGTCTTTGCACTCTTTGGTTTGCTTGTAGTAGCCTTGGGCTGGAAAGCCTATAATAGGGTGTCTTTGTTGGGAACTACTTCTTCTATCCTCTTCCTCATGCGCTCTAGAGTATTTTCTATCCATGATTCTGCGCTAGTGACTTTGTTGGCGGAGACCAACATTTTAATGAATAGCTTTCTAATGAGTGGAGGAGTAGCTTTGTGATGAGAGGCGAAAGGGTTCACTGAAGTAGGTGAGGAGGAGATCAATTTCACAACCTGAGTGACTTCCTGTTGGTCCCCACCTCTCTTGTCAGATTCTGTAGAAGTACTAGGGCTATCCTCCTCAACTTCAACTATGATAGGGTACATCCTCCTTGGAGTTTCTTGAGTCAAGGTCCCGGCTGAAACATCTATAGCAATGATGATATTTGGCTGCTTAGGCTCCGTAGCTCTAGGAGGCTCGTTTTTAGATTGGACTTGATCTGCCGGGTTAGCCTCTTCTATGACTCCAACATCTGGAAGGGGACCCTCTCCATAAGTCTTCTCTAAGGGAGAGGCTTTTTCAGGGGGTTCATCTCCTCCTCTCGATGGTTGAATTAATCCCTGTGCAGCTGGAAAGATCACTGCGGAGGAAGAGGTTGCAGCACCCGTAGTGATTTTTGCAGGAGTTCACTGAGTGGGGGGTCTCCTCTCTGACCTTTTCTTTAGGCCTGCTATCCACTCAACCCACTGAGATTTTCTTTTGAAAATCCCCGCCTTTAGGGTCTACAAGTCACTTACCACCTGGTCTAGCATCGGATCTAAACTGATAGGGGTGGATTTTATTTTTTCCAAATAGGTATCATCATATAGATGATTACCATCATCTTCTAGCCCTTCTACTGCGATGTTAACATTGAACTTTTTAATTTGTTCAATGGTTAACCGGGCATAGAACCTTTCCCTACTCTCCAAGTCATCTTTGCAATTGGCCCAATAGTCTTCAATATCAGGTACGTGATGAATAGCCCGGCTCATTTGCAAGACATCTCTGGCATAATTAACAGGATCACACTGTGGTCTTAGAACGTCATACATTGCCAGAGAGAACTTCTTTGAGAATGTTTTAAGGACATTCTTTGCCTCTGAGTGAGACACACAACTATAAGCTCCGATGACCATCAAGAACTCGTAGCCCTTTTTATTTTCCTCTGAGAAGAGCAGGTTCACTTGGAGCGCTTGCCTCATTACTTCGATCAGCACGATCATGTCTGTAGGGTATCTGGGTAGCTTCAAAGGAAAGTCGTCAAAACCTGCAAGATGAAGATATGAGAAATCTCTGAACTAAATAAAATAACAACCAAATTGGCTTATAAAATCCATGGCTTCAGGAGAAAATCTCCTCTCTAGACAGCCTTGTAGCTCCCTGCACAGCCTCATTGTAAAGGCATCATTAACCGTGAGATAATCTGCATAGCTATTTTGTAGTTGTAAAGAAGGGAAAAACTCATAACTTTTCACATCATCTGGGAATTCTTCTA
>MU226280.1:221875-233293 GCA_018584345.1 Thuja plicata | reverse complement strand
AATGACTATAATACCTTGATTATATATTAAAGGTGAAATACAATTGAGAGAACTAAATAAGACAAGTATCCTAGTCATGTATTAGGTTAGGTAAATTCAACCTCCTAGGTGAAAATAATAATGTTCATAGGATATATGTAATGTATCGTAATATGAATTTATCTTAAGTGTAACTTAAACATGTAAATATAATTAACTATTTATCCTCGTAATATTAATAAGGGTAAATGGTGTTGTTAAATACAAGAAATGACATGTTCTTGATTTTGAATTTTGATTCTCCCAAGGTAGGAAGCCTTGGGTCTTGTATAAAAATAAATTAAGAGGCATGTGCATAATTTGAGGGTGCACAAGATGATTCTTTTTCTTCTTATAGTAGTGAGTGTAACACAAGTAAGGAATTAGATACTTTGTTAGCCACTCAAGAAATTCTTAAGAATTATATTTCTCCTTGAGATCTATCCATGTTTGTGCCAAATAATGTGTATTGGGGCCCCATTTATTTGGATTCTTTGTTAGTAGCTTGTGCTAAGGTTTTGATAATTAACTATAATTGAAAGTGGGAGGACATTTCAAACTTCCCTTAAAGGTTAGAAATTATCCTTGTCTACCATTTTGTTGACCTTGTTTCTTTCTATTTTTCTATCTCTATCCTAGATTCTATAGTTGGGAACTGGATTGCATTGATGGATTATTCTTTGATTGGAAAGTTCACTAGGCCACACCCAAACATTAAATGGGTACAATCTTGGGTCACTATAAAATAGAAAAAGAAAGGTTAGGTGGATGTGGTAGCTATGGCTAAGAGTTGATTCTCCTTCTCTTTCACTCTTGAAGAGGATTTAGTTATTTTTATATATAGAGTTCATTGTTTGCTAGGTCGATCTTATATAGACCTTAAAAGAAGGGAATCTAAATATAATCCAAAGGTTTGATCCCATAATATTAACCTAGTTTTTTTTAGGTTCCTAGGTCTTTCCCTTAAATATTGGGATGAGGAGAATATAACAGGTTTTCCTAACTATTTTGGTGAGATTCTATCATAGATTTCATGGCCTCCTCTAGAAGAATATTGGTTTATTCCCAAATTAGTGTCAATATTAGTCAGTCTATAGACTTTCCTTTGAAGATAAATATTAACTTTAAACTTTGGGTATAGTATCCGCTATAGAATTTGAATTTATTTATATTTTGCATAATTTCATTGTAATAAAGTGGTTCATTTGGACAAGGATTTCCCATATAAAGTTTTTGATTAAGTAAAGTAGGTTTTACAGGGTTCCTGAAACCTGAAACAAAGTTAAAAATAAAGAATTACACCCAGTCTAAAATGAAACATAGCCAAAAGATAGTACATGCCAACAAAGGCCAGAGCAAAAATTAGAGTGAGCTTCTAAAAAAACCAAATAAAATAGGGTCAGCAAAAAAGACCAGGGACCCTCAAGATAATTTTGCCACTGGGGTGTTCGCATTGGCCTCGAGCAGCTCCATGTTAGCAGCTAAATCCTTGATCTTTTGGAGATCGATTGCCATGTCCTTTTCCTTTATCTTCTTGGTTTTAGCTTTAGTTATTTTTCTGGGACCCTGTTCAATGTTCTGTTCAATCTCCACTTCCAAGTTGGTAGCATCCCTCCCATCTAAGTTTTCCTCCAAATTATTGATGATAGTATACGTGTTCTCTCTTGATGCTTTGAGGATATTATAGCTTTGTTCCACTATGTTCTTTAGGGTAGCTTCTACCCTATTCATATTATCCTCCATTTTTTTCACTCTGGTGCTCAGATTCTTCTATTCCTCTGTATTGCTCTCATTTTTAGCCTTGTCTATTCCATTAACCCCTTTTTTGAGATCCTCCACTTTGTGTAATAGCCATTTAATTATCTTGTAGTTATCTATCATGCTATTCTGGGTATTGTTAAGTAGGTTCATCTCAAAATCCCTGGTGTTATCACTAAGTACCACCATTGATGGGTCGATAAGTTCATCCAACTTAATTTGGCCTCCCTCACCTTCAATGACCTTGGGGTTTATAATTTCTCTAGTGATTGATATTTTGGCAATTTTGACATTGAATTCATGCCATCCAATTATCTTCCCCTGTTATGCTATATAAAAAAAAAACTTGCTATCCTGCTTATCATCCTTCCCCATATTTTGGGGTCCTGAGGGGAAGGGATAGCCTGGTTGGTCTCATGGTGATCTCCCTAGAGCTTACTCTTTAGATTATGGTACGAAATCAGGGAGACATGATGGGTCTTATCCTCTGGATATTTTTAGTCAGCACTCACTTCCCTATTTTTTTCCTTTTTGTTTTGGTGTTTTCCCATTGTGGGTTTCCTTCTCTTTCTTCCTTGGCCATTGGATATTTCCTCCTCACCATTTGTGTCCATTCCTTCCTCATTATCATTGTAATCTTCCTCAAAAAAAATAACCATGGTGTTCTTTTTTTTAGGAGTGACCATTTTCTCTTTTTAAATGGTTTGTAGACTGACTCTGCGTGTCTTAGAAGATGAACCCTGAGTGTTATTTTTCATTTCATACTCATCACAGTCCTCATAATTCCGACCTTCACTATCTTTTGTCTCTGAAGTAAATTAGTAAGAATTAGAGGCCTCCATCTCATCTATCTATGCTACCTTCTTCTCAAGGATTTGGGCCTGAAAATACTCAAAGATTAAAAGAAAAAGGCCTTCATGCAGGGTAGGGTTAGCTATGGCCTTCTCTCTATAACAATCAATGTTATCATTTATAGAAGCATATAAATAAAAGGGAATAGACATGTGCATGCCATGGCGAAAATGATTTAAGAGGAAAAAATGGTAGGTTTGAATTCTGTCAAACCTAGTATCCAACGTGATGTATTAGATGATGGCTCTCAAAACAAACCTCCACAATATTTTCAGTCCTTCAGGAAGGTAGTGGGTGCCAACTTTGGTAAGATCTTTCTTTTCTTCCTCATTTCTAACAATGTCTCTAATCATCGAATCATATATCTTTCGGTCTCTGTAGAATTTGTTTTCAACAATAGGGATACCCGTAATAACAGAGATTACCTCCTCGGTCACCATAATTTTTTTTCCTTCAATCTCAATACTACCTTCAATCTAGCTTTTGATGAACATTTTTGTCACAGATGGCTTCCCACCATGAAGCCTTTCGATGAAGGTAGAAATGCCACTATTTTGAAGGTAGTTCCAAATCTTTGTACGTCTCCTCCTTTTTCCACAATCTTTAGCAATCTGCCTCCTATGTCTTTCTTCTCCCATAGCAAGAAGCGCAGATAGAAAGGAGGCAGAACACAAGCACAACCCTTTTTCTCTGAATTATTCCATATACTTCTACTTCTTTTCCTTGAATGGTAAGTTTTGCCAATGCATCTAGGAACCTAGTAGGTGTGCGAGTGTGATTTTTTATGATTGCCTTTCCCGCCAGTCTCGTACTTTCTATTAATGGAAAAGACATTACCATTAAATTCATTAAAAATTATGATTGATGTTAAAAATTCCCTCCTTCCCATGGATTTGGTCATCAGCAGTGAAATCCAAAGCTTCATGTGGGAGGTCTGCACCGTTAAGCCAGCGAGTCTGCCTGTCACTTCTCACTACCCAGTTGGAAAACAAGTTAGCAACTTGGTTGTCTTCTCTAAACACGTGGGATATATGAACCTTATCAAAGGTGTCCAAGAGGTAGTGGGTTTCCTCAATCATATTATCTATATTCTACGATGACGGATGTCACATGTTAAGACAATTGATTAGGTTGCATGAATCACCATCTAACCAAAGTTTATTGATTCCCAAGTTATAAGCTAATTTAGTCAATTGGATTCTGCATTCACTTCCATATAGTGGTTGGTTTGTGTGCCCAATGGAAGGCTGACAACAGCCATTCCTTGGCCAAATAAATTTTTAATCACTCCACCACTTCCTACCTTGCCTGGGTTACCCTTGGTCACACCATCAAATTTGGCTTTAGCCCATCCATCTAGAGGACATCTCTAGGTGCAGTGCTTTCATTTATGTATGGTCTTCAAGGGATAAACATAGTCATCTTTACCTACAAAAGTATTAGTATTCCCACAAGTAATAAAATTTTCCAATAGAGCATGGTGTATCTTCTCATATATGATTTTGGGATTGGCACTACAATCCCTAAAGATGCGACTATTGCACCCTTTCTAGATTCCCCAACAGAGGTGAGGAAGCACCCATGACCAAATTTTTTTAAAGGAAGTTTTTTTGAAGGGCAAGGTCCAATGGGAGAAGAAGTCCTTAACCAAGGATGGGAAGCACCAATACAAGCCAAAAATAGATAGGAGAAACTGCCAGACAGACCTAACAAAGGGACAATGAATAAAGAGGTGGTCCAAAGATTCAGCTTGGCTCTGACATAGAACACATCTATTGGATATAGGGATGCCACACTTTAAAAGTTGTGAAATTATTTTAAAAGGTTATCCATACAGATTACCCATACAAGGTTGTGAAAGTCTTTTAAAAGGTTTGGAGAACAAACGACCCAAAGAAATATGATGAGCCCTCTTCCTAGCTAGTTAGAGTTTTTTGTAGATGAAGATCTTGTTTTCCCTAAAATTATTCAAGAAGGAAGCTTGGATAATAATTTTATAGATCCCACTGTGAGAAATGGAAATCCTAAGGTCATCTTGAATGAAAATATTAATATTATTTTAGGGATACCACATAGATTACCCATACAAAGTTGTGAAATTATTTTAAAAGGTTTGGAGAAGAAACACCCCAAAGAAATATGATTATCCCTCTTCCTAGCTAGTTGGAGTTTTTTATGGATGAAGATCTTGCTTTCCCTAAAATTATTTAAGAAGGAAGCTTGGATAATAATTTTGTAGATCCCATTCTGAGAAATGGAAATCCTAAGGTCATCTTGAATGAAAATATTAATATTCAAATAGATATTCATCAAGAAGTGGTTGTTGGCCAATCTCCTTTTCATCTAGATCCTCGTGTTGATTCATTGTTTAATTTTTCTATGGTTCTACCAATAGAATTTGGATATCCTTTTGAATTCATGGATTAAAAACCTTTTACTATGATCAAATCTAAGAAAATTCAAAGGATCTCTACTCACTCCATTATAGTCCATGTTAACACATGGAATCATCAAAAAACAAATTGTGGCTTAGAAATTAACTCCTATAGGTAAACTAGCTAGGACCCAAAGTCGAGATAAGAAAAATAAGTTGGATATAGCTAATAGAACTACTAAAAAACTACTTGAGATTCAGCTTAACCGCACCCCTCAAAAATCTAAATGAAAATTATATCATGAAACACAAGGATGCTCACTAATGCCCAAAAATATGATCTCTTTTAAAACTTGATTAGAGATCATATAACATATATATTTAATTTTTTAAGAGACGAAAGTGTGAATTGATAAAGTTTAGAGGATTAATATGTGTTTACTGAAGGACTATAGTTTATATTTTATGATGTTGATAGTGCTTCTGGGGCATTACAACATTTTTGGAACCCATAAGTTATCAAATATCCTCTAATTTATTAGATTCCACTCAAATAGTGACTCGATTTGATCACCTTAGAGATGAAACTTCTTAAATTCTCTCAAATATTTATACCAAATATAAAGGAGCTATATTAAATCTCTAGAATTCTCTTACGGGATGTAGATCCAATTGTATGGATAGAAGATGGTTTTTTTGGGAGACTTAAATACCCATTTTCATATTACTAATAAGAAAGGAGGTTCCTACATATATGATGATAGTAGATTTTATTTTCTTCAATACCTTAATTTTCAAGGATTTTTATATCTTGATATATAAAGGGGCTTCCTATACTTGGTTTGACAGGCATAGTGGTATAGATCTTATCCAAGAAACTTTAACCTAGACCCGATCCTAATTTATCTTGATTGGTTGCTCTTGTATACTTAAAATCTTTTGGATCTTACTTGTAATGGTTCAGACTATTTTTGTATTTCCCTCTTTATTGACATTGATTTCTAAAAGAATAACTTCCCTTTAAGGTTTCAAAAGATCTGGACCCTCAACCTAGATCTTAAAGGAAGAACTAGCAAATGATGGAATATTGATATTAGTCATACAACTATGTACTAAATGGTTAAAATTTTGGCCTTTATGAAATCCAATGTACTTAAATCGAACAATTCAACTTTGGGTCATATTTTCCAAGATAAGAACCAACTTAAAAGAAAAATTTATTATATTCAATGTCAGATCTAACTACAGGGAGCTACCCATAATATTTTAATCACAAAATTTCCATCATTTCTAAGCTCCATACTATAATTAAGAAATAGGAGGTTTTTTGGAAACAAAGATCAAAAGCTATCTTGATTTAAAGTGGATATTGTAATACTAATGTTTTTCACATATCCACTCTAAAGCATTGAGCTACCAAAAAGATTCAAAAATCTCCTATAATGATATTGTTTTATATGAAAGATGAATATATCATGCAAGAAACTACATTTATTATCTCTTATCTATTATCTAATGATCAACCTCTAGATCTTATTGGGAGTTTGGATTTCCTTAGGGAAATGCCTTTCCTAGATACATAAATTATATGGATTAAGCCCTTTCAAATATAGCTTTAAAGGTCAAAGTTTGATCATTAATCCTTTCCTTTGAAGTAAAAGGAGTCATAGGCTTGGATGGTTTCTGATGTTCTTCGTCCAAATTTTTTGGGATATTATTGCCACATATTTTATCTAGTAAAATAGAGAATTATTTGGTTTTATAACCTTGTTGAAGTAATTAAATAAAACTTTATTTTCCTCATTCTGAAGAAGGTGGTTGTTAATTTTTTGGGGGATTTTTTCCCATTAGTATGTGTAATTGTCTGTACAATATTTCAACTAAAATATTAATCTCCTGCCTTAAGTAGCTCATCCCGCTTTCGATTTAGAAACAATATAATAAAATTTTGATAGGCATTTAAATTATAGACTATATTCTTAAATTGCGTGAAAATATTCATTCCTTTATGGTCAATAATAAGGTTGGTTTCATGCTCAAGCTTGACATCCATAAAGCTTATGAATGGGTTAACTAGCAATTTCTTTGAAAATTTTTGCTTTCTTTAAAATCATGGTTCTCTAGATTTTCAACCAATTTATCTCTACTTTGACATTTTTTTCTTGCTAATGGCTCTCCTTCTAGATTCTTAAATAGCTTTAAGTTATCAATCTGTAGGATCCTATCTATCCATTCCTTTTCATATTAATGATGGAAGCTCTAGGTAGATACATTCAAAAAGTTACGAGGACTAGTCTTCTTAAATATTTGTGCCCATCATCATCTCCTGAGGTTTTCTTGCATCATAAATTTTTTTTACACCATTATTCCAGAGGAGAGATCTATTTTTTAATCCAATATTTTAAATCATTCTAGTGACATATGAAGGGGTTCTAGGATAGAAAATCAACCTTCCCAAGAGCTTTGTCTTCGTTATCAACACTCTTGAAAGGTTGAATAAGAATTGCTTCTATTATATGTTGTCCTATTGCAGAGCTACCATCAACTTATCTTCAATTTCCCCTTTCCTCAAATGTTATCCCTGATTCATTTTGAATAGGTCATCCTGATAAATTTTAGTCCAAGCTTGTAGGGTAGAAGAGTTCTTTGTTGAGCCAAGATTTTAAATTTCAATTAGTGAATCCCTTAAAATATATCAGTCCATACCTTGAGTCTCTTCCACGTGCCTGAGAATTTTTTTGTTAAAATTGAACAAAAATGGCAAAACATTCTTTCGATAGTATTTGAGACAAAGAATAGATTTCATTTAGTGACCTAGGACAAAGTCTACCTCCCTTAAAAAATTATAGGTTTGGCTATTAGGATGAATTTTTTTTGTAACAATTCTCCGTTGGTCAAACAACTATGGAGAATTCTCACGGTGAAGAAGGAGCTCACTTCTATTATTTCTAATAAATATCTTGATGGTTATAATCATTTTTTATATTTTTTAATATGATAACGGGGCCATGGATTTCAACTCTTCTTTGTGTAATTTTGTGTCTATCCCTAAATCTATTGCCTGTAAGGGTTTATAGTGCTCTCTTGGTAATGATTACAAAATGTGATTTTGGGATCATGATTAGTCTTATCCATGGATAACCGCTTCTCATGTTCACCAAGGGAAGTTAAATTTAGGGGTATTTATATAGAGAGGGTTGGCTATTGGTTTGTTGATTATATTGTAGGTGATAATTGGATGGATCTTGGCTTAATTGACCCTGCTCTTTCTTTCTTTCAAGATCAACTATTTAAGATTTATATTATTGTTTCTCATTATGAGGACTCCATATTTTGGGCAAGTTCAACTAATAGATCCTCGTTGGTCTCTAATACTTTTGAGATTCAATTTGATGTATGATCTCGTAAACCTTTTTGGGTGCTTTTGGAATTCTAAGTTGGTACCCAAGATTAACCTTTTTTTTAAAATCCATACCCAAAATAAAATCCTCATAATTGATAATCTATGTAAGAGGGGTTTTTCCATCACTATAAAAGGGTTCTTGTGTAAACAAGAGGCTGAGAGTGATTTTCATATTCTCTGTGAAAACAAGTTTGTGTGGAACTTTTGGGCTCATTTTTTAAATTTGTGATCTGTTTCTTGCGTCTTCCCCTCTTCCTCTTTACAATGTTGGATTTAATGGGATCCTCCTCATAATACCTTTCTTTATCGATTATGGTTTTTCATAATACGTCATTCCTAGGGCATTTGGAAGGAGAGAAATAATATAATCTTCAGGAATGTAGCTTGTCTTGATGATAAATTGGCCTGTAAGATTCAAGCAACAACTAGAGAAAATTTAATGGCGGATGCTCCTAAATAACCTATTAAGGGCCCTTAGATTATTTCCTCTCACTATGATCTTCAAGTATCTTAGAATTCACACCTTTAGTGTGACATTTCAAAACTTGTTCACAATAATAAACATACAGGAGTTGGAGTTGTTTAGAAAGCTTCTCCAATAGGGTAGATTGAAATTAATACTAATGAGGTGTCTTAACGATATCCTGGACTTGCTAGATATGGGGGGAGTCGCACATGATCGCAATGATGGAGTTGTCTTTAATATATCCCTCCTGTTGGGAAACTAGACAAACCACTATACCAAGGAAAAAGTAGGCTACATTGGTATCAAAATAACCTTATCATATGGCAATCACAAAATTTTGTTAGAGAAATTATTTAAGTATTCTTCATTTTGTCAAGGGGATTCAAAAACCTAGTTGGGAAATTAATAATAATATTATCAATAGCCTTGATATGCTAAATACCTTTAAAGATTATATTTTCTCCCATGTATATCACTAGAGGAATAGGGTTTCTGATTTGTTTTCTCACCACGGGGTTAACCAAGCTAATCTTCATTTTGTCAAGGGGATTCAAAAACATAGTTGGAAAATTAATAATAATATTATCAATAGACTTGATATGCTAAAGACCTTTAAATATTATATTGTCTCCCATGTATATCTATAGAGGAATAGGGTTTTTGATTTCTTTTCTCACTACAGGGTTAACCAAGCTAACAATAGTTATTGGCTAAAAAATGATTATGTCCCCAAACAAGCTAGAAATCTTATCAATGATGATAATAAAAACATGCAGAGGCGCTGATGCTATGTTTAATGATGATTCATTTCATCTAATTTTTTGAGAATCAAAGTTTGAGTTATGTAGATCCCATTATAAGATATAAAGAAAAAAGATATAAATACAATATTTATTGGGCCACCATATTTATTAGCCTTTTAGTCAAATTTTCTAGGTTTTTCTTCTACTATCATTCTCATGTTCTTAACTAGGTTTTGGCTTCCTTAATGATTCTTCAATCGCTGAATGGGAGGGGATAGGAATAGGGAAAAGCAAAGTTCTTTGAGAAAGAAAAGAATGATCCTATTCTATGGAGTGAGCTCTCACCGGCCAAAGTTTCTACATATAGTGAGAAATTGCATTTCTATGACCCACTAGCAAAAACAATGTTTGTAAAATATTTGAAGAATGTCACACTATGTAACTAAAAAGCATAAATATATATAAATAAATACTTAATCTTTCAAGTCACAAGAATGTTGTTTGAGGGGAAAAAATTTCTATAGAGGCTGCAAGGCCTCTAATGAAGTAGTCAACATTTTCTTCAAGGAAGATAAATGGGAACTAGTGAACCAAGGAGCTGGAAAGTATTTTGATTGAAAAACCATCAAACCCATTTGGGTGGAGGGGACCAGAGAAATTATAAGGTATATGACATTAGATGACAAATTCATGTTAGCGTAGTGTATTCCATTTTCTATTTTAGAGTTAGTTTAATCCAATAATATATCGACTCTTTGTTTCTACAGTACAGTTATGTAACAGTTTTATCTTTGTATAGTACCTATTTAAAGGCACATCAGGAATCAATAAGAAATCATCTGAATGTATCTGAATGAATTGATTGAATATCAAACTATCTTATTGTGTTCTCTTACGTTTGTTATCAGAGCAGTGCAGTCATGGAGATCTAAGTACTGAATTGTTTCAGTAGCTAGGTGTGCTAGTTTTTGGATTTGACTGTTATTTAGTACAATATAGAATCACATTGTTTTGGCCATAAATGTCACAGTAGTTTTCAAGATGTACTTTAGAAGAGAATGATCTGAATCAGCAGCGAAGACTTTTGATGTAGAGGCGACAGAGTGTGAGAGGAGATACAGATTGATTTTCTTGCTAAAGTTGAATGACCAAAGAACTATCAAGTAACTTCTAGAAAAAACACATGTCCTCAATTAAAGTTTGACATTCGGAATTTCTAAGCACTAGATATGACACATTTTCAGATCAGAATTTGAAAAGAAAGGGAGAAATGGTGGTGGAATTTGGATGAGTGCAAAAATCATATGTTTGGATCTTGTGAGTTTATTTTTTTATTTGAATCATTGCACCGTTGATTCGGTTTGGAAAATAAACTAGCTAATATAGACTCTATATTTAAAATACGCCAAGATGCATCAAGGCGTTGAATTTTTTCAACTTTAATTTATTCTATTAAAGGTTCACGATGAAAAAATTCAACGCCTCGATGCATCTCGGAGTATTTTAAATATAGAGTCTATATTAGCTAGTAGCAGTCGCAGCGCGTGTAACACATTGAATTAATAAATTTGATTAGGGTTAGCATTTAATGTTACAATTTATATCATGGTTCCAGTTAGCATCAGGGTTAGAGCTTCGTTTACATTTAATATTATGATTACGGTAAGGGCTTAGTTCTAAGGTTGGGTTTATGGTCATGGTTATGAGGAGAATTATGTTTAGGGTTAGGGATAGGGTTAGTGTTAGGGTTAGAGTTTGATTTACATTTATTATTATGATTAGGGTAAGGGCTTAGTTTTAAGGT
>MU226280.1:194814-213665 GCA_018584345.1 Thuja plicata | reverse complement strand
TTAAAAGAAGTAACAACCGCATAACTGTGAGCTGCAAAGCAAGAATTTCGCCTAAGATTTAGGGAAACCTATAGATTGAAAGGATTTTCAAAAATTTCTAAGGTTAAGCTATTGTTAATAATAAAACAAAAAACCAACTTAAAACCAACTTTTGCTGCACAAAAATGGGAGTTTTGTGG
Organism: Thuja plicata; assembly: GCA_018584345.1. NCBI lineage: Eukaryota > Viridiplantae > Streptophyta > Pinopsida > Cupressales > Cupressaceae > Thuja > Thuja plicata. The sequence continues at coordinate 213,486 of MU226280.1, read as the reverse complement.
ATATTTATTATAGAATGAATGCACGTAGCATTTTGTTTTATATTTATTTTATACAAAATTTTAGGGGCAGCCTATATTATTGCAAAACAAATACATGTGTATAAGAAAAATTTCTCTTCAGATTAATGCTGTTAAAAAAATTGCTCTATTACTATATTATAAAACTATTGTTCAAGGAAGCTAAATATAGAAACAAAAAAACCTTAATTCAAGTTACAATATCTAGTGCAATGATTCAAAATATCCATCAGTTTTTTTTGTTCTATAAATTTATCAGATTAACACTTAATAAGCGCAAACTCCAGAATTCCATTTCTAAGCATATATATTTTATGTTCTGTAAATTCTGTGAAAGAACCTTTGCTATTTAACAAACGAAACAAAAATCAATGCACAATTTTCAAAGCTTCTAGGATGGATGATTACCTGCGATTGATAGCCTTCTTGAATGGATGCAGCCTGAAAATTAAGCTTCAACCTACAGATAAATTTACAATTAAATTTTTCTATATTTGAAATTAAATTAGATAAAAATGAAATATTCATTTGAAAGATGAAATCTATCTTACAGGCTCTCAATATAATCTTTTGTAATCAATTCGAACCTACAAGTGAATCTTCTGCAATCAATTTTCAGGTGCAGAGAGGAGAATGCATCTGAATGAAATCAAAACATTAAAAATGAAATAAAATTACAAAAGGGTTTTAAAACCTTTTTCTTCATGACGAGGGCATTTCCAGCGGGATTTTGCAGAAGGCGGCGGCGATGGAGGCTCAGCACTTTTCCCGGGGATTCAAAAATGATGTTACCGTTGGAGTCTTTAATGGTGAAGTCACCTCCAGAGAGACTGAGGAGATTCCTCTGTACAGTGAATTAATTGGTTTTTTCAAGTGGGTATTCCATTTCTGCTAAAGCAACTCAGAAATGATCGAGCGAGAATGAAATGAGATGATCACAAATGAAGCGTTTAAATTTTATGCCTCTTCAAATTTTATAAAAATGAAATAAAATTCTTGCTCAATTTGTATGAGCCTCTCGCATTATAAGACCTAAATCGTTTCATTATCTATCAGTTACTTAAATGAATCATTTTGCATGTTATGGCATATAATTATTAGGTAAGGTGTAACGTATATCCGCGAGCCTGTTGGACATTTTGTTTTGCATGTTATTGCATATAATTAAAATCTCCTCGCTTTGGAAGCAACAGACGACTGAAAGGCAGAGATACCGTCTTTTCCACGTGTTATGGCATCTACCAATAATGGTGAAGTGTTTTGTAACTTCTCATTAAAATAAGTAGAGACAATATTATGAATAAATCCTATAATGAACATCTCAGCAACACGTGGTTCATCCAATTTCGATGCATTTATTCACTTTTCACGTGTTTGATATAACACCTTTGGCTCATTATAAGGATGATAAGGAATATATAAAAGCATGCATTTCACTGATATTTAACCTTTGTTAGACGTTAGACATTATCTATGCCATGTTTTCATGATATTTAACATTCGTTAGACATTATCGATACCATGCGTTGTAACTTTGAGTGGTTACCTCAAAATGGAGACACCTACCGCATATTCTTCCCAAATGTATTTACGTGTGAGATTGTTTTTTAGGTCGACGGTTTATTTTGGCAATGTAGTGTATGGAATATAAAGAGTTTCTTTTTTCTTACACCGTTACTTTTGATGACCTCCTATAGGGAGGGGTGTGATGCCATTCTAGGTTACGCCTCTCGGCGTAATTAAGCAATGAATATTTTCATTTCATTTTTGTAATATAAATAAATATGAATGTATACCTGTTGTAAGATGAATTTGGCGTAAAAGTTAGTTAGTTATTTTATTTTTTTTTTTGAGTTATAAGGTTAATTTTTAGTGTGTATTTTAAATAATTATGTGCAAATTCTCAAAATTATTGTGAATGGAAAAATAATGGTTTTGATAGGAAGATTGGATCCTTATATTGTGCATTATTGAAGTTATTTGGGAGGTATAAGGATTTACAAATTTTTCCTATTTCTTAGTAAAAAAGAGTACACAAGATTAAAGGTTTATACAATTATAAGATAAGACAAAAAGAGTGACCTTTCCAATTGTATTAGAACCATTTATAGTAATAGATGCATTATCCGTTGAATTTGATATTTCTATAATGATACTTTATGACAATACTTTTGGGCTCATTCGTACTAGACTTGGTGATTTCAAGAGCTTAGAGACTCACCGCATTGTGATAAAGATAATATTCCTTAGAAACATAAGAATTCACAAGAGGGTAGACGCAATAGAGGTAAGGGGTTTTCTATCATCCTGAGCTAGCTTCTTGCTTAGGAATTATTTATTTCATGAGAAGCTACCTATTTGTGTTCCTAAAAAGTCAAGGCTTGGAAAATTTGTCCCTGAAGAAAAGTGGGAAATTCACATACTTGTGTCCCTAAAGAGAAGAGGGGGCTTGGTATCATGGTTGTCCCTTCAAGGAGAAAGGGGGCAGAAAATTTTGAATATGATTTATCAAGAACTTGACGAGGTGTTAGACACACTCACAGGATATGTGGACTTTTTAATGAAAGGCATCTCATGTGTAGGCATGTCGAGGATGATTTGTACAATAGGGGAGAGATTGTTTCCATATCACTTGAGGAGGCATTAGAAACACTTAGAGGAGATGAAAATTTTTAGATGAAATGAATATCATGTGCAACACTAGAGGAGACATTAGCCACACTTGGAGGGGATGTGGAATTTTGGAGGAAATGTGTTTCATTGTGCATGGGAGATGGGAAAAATCATGTTGTACAAATGGTTTCAGATTCTCTTGTTAGGAAATCCACTGATATAGTCAGTTTGATGCCTCTTGGATAAGCAAGGAAGTAGGGAGATTCAATGATTTAATTAGTTTGGTGTTTCTTGAGCAAGCGAGGAGGATTGGTGAAGACAGTTCATCAATGTCTCCACAAGGGTTGGGTTCAAAACCCTTGCAATGTTCTGTTCTTATTCTAATTATTGTAATAACAGGGGGAATGTTGGCATAGTGAATTACCTTTTAAGTTTTAGAGTTAGATCAATCCAATAAACTACCGTTTGTTGGTTTATAGAGTGCGGTTGTGTGACAATTTTGGTTTTGTATATTCATTATTTAAAGGAAATCAGGAATAAATAAGAAATTATTTGAATGTATCTAAATGAATTGAATGAATATGAAACTTTATTGGTGTGTTCTCTTATAATTTGCCAATATTTTTAGTTATCATTTTATATTTTTGAATTATTTTAGGAATAATAGGTTATTTTTTATTCCATACCATGTACTCTCTTCCCTTCATTCTAGCATCGACAAGGATAGGAAAAACAAAAATTCACCAATCATTCATAAAAAATTTATTCTTCTCATTATAGAGTACACAAAGTTTGTGTCCATCCCTCTAAAATCCTCAAAATCTAAACCTACGATATTTTTTCTCAAAATATACAAGTACATTACTCAGATATGTCCACTATCCTATACGATGCCCCCTCTGATGAGGAAGCATGTTTTCATGATGGTAATTGTAAGCACCTCAAAAAGGAGAGCCTAGCTTGTAATCTATAATAGTCCTATGGGTATGAAATTGATAGTGATAATTCATATTATGTTCTCTCTATGGAATTTGTCTTGAACTCTTACACCCCAACACACCCAAAAGGGATAAAGAATCTAATTTTTAAAGGGGAGACTCTTCTAAGTCTAAAAATGAAATAAGGTCAAATAGGTAAAGCAAGGTAATATATTACCTCAAGATAATATTGGGGATAAATGTGATGTTCATGACACCAAAATCTATTAGAATGAATTAAGAATAACTAAGAGGGGGGGGGGGTGAATCAGTTATCCTTAGGTCCAGATGTAACAATTAAAACTTTATACCACTTCAACAACTCAGATCTGCTCGACAACCATCAACAAAAAAAGTGTGTTGTTTACTGTACTAATGAAGTAAGCTTACAGAAACTTAACAGTAAAACAAAATATAAACATTCACACATTTTGACACCATGATTTAACGTGGAAACCCAAAACATACTACCAAAATTTCACTCTTCTGAAGTGAGCTTTGTTAGGAGCCAACCCTATTAAAGGTTACAAAACACACTATCAAATGTGACCTGGTTAAAGGATTTAATCACCCTGTTAGGAGTGGCCTTGTTAGAGGAATTAGAACATTCCAATCTAAATGTCACCTTTTTCAAAGGATTTATACAATGACTGTTAGGTCAACCTCGTTAAAGGATTTGAAATGATACAATGGTTAGAAAGTAATCAATAGGTGTGATCTGATACATAAAACTTACTTTGCAAATCCAGATCCAATTTCATCTCTAATGCTAATTCACTGAGTGGCCTCCATTTTAATCTCAAACTTTAGATCTGCTTGGAAATCCGTCAAGCAATCTCTCTCTGCTTCTCTGCTCATCCTTCTTTGCTAGGTCTTTCCAAATAATCAATTAACCATGCAATACTCTTGCATACAAGTTCTCCTTACACTTGGATACAATGAAAATAACCTTTGTAGGTTATATTATACCTCTTCATCTAGGTCAGATAGATCTTTTTCCGCTTAATCAAGATCATAGATCTTAGGTTAGGTCAGATCCAATGGATCTTTCCATCATTACATTTTATTTACTTCTCCAATACAGCCATTAATTAAACATTAAATCCATCTGCTAATAACAGTTTCCTGTGCATTAAATGAGTGTGGACCAATCTTAATTAACAATACATATCCCAATAAAATCAACTATGTCGGCCAGAGATCTCAAATCTCATCAATTACTAAAATACTATTGCTCAGCTTTCTATGTCTCCCTCGACATTTCACTAGCGCTCAACATCATCTTTTCTTTTCTCAGCATCAACCTTCCATTGAATTTTCAATGAAAGATAAACAACATATCACTTTGCCAAAGCGCTAAATGATCAAGTACCCTAGTGTATACTCATAAATCAACCTTTTCTTCAGTCTTCTTGTTATCCTATTCTTCAAATATTCATCAATCAATAGATATGGTACTCAAACATATAACAATAATCTCACCAGTTAAGGTTTGACATCAATGATAAAATAACAATTGTATACATTGTATCAATCTTTCCAACAATCTCCCTCTTTGGCATTGATGGCAACACTAACTATAAAATAATAATTTCCAACCAAAGTTACCATACAATTCAAAAAGTGTGTGTGTTCCATGATATGAACAAATCTTTAGTAATGTCTTTATCTTCATTCTGACTCCCTTTTTCTCTATAATCACACTGAAATACTTTATGTTTCTTGTTTAGCTCACTCTTTCAGTAATATCTCCCTCATATCTGTTGTTTGTATCAATAATTTGTTATAGCAATAATCTCCCTCTTTGACAACAATGCCAAAGCTGTTGACATCTTTATTATGTAGATTCATCTTGTTCTAATTTTTGTATCATGTTGGTCCTTTCATCTTTGTTTATGACTGATCTTCTTTTCTACTCTTGTCTTCCACTTCACAATTTTTAGGTAACATCCTAAAAATGTGACTCACTGTGCATCAATGTGTCAAGTGTTCTAATTAAAACATTTGATGCAACAGTTCCATTTGGAACTAGTTAGCCTCTACTAGGGGAATCACCACCAATTTACCTTTTAGATACTCATGAGCATCCTTGGGTAATGCTTTTATAAATATGTCTGCCAACTTTTCCTTAGTATGTACATATTCCAGTCTTACTTCCTTGTCTTGAACTAGCTCCCTCAAGTAATGATACTTGATAGCTATATGCTTTGTCTTAGAGTGCATTACATGATTTTTAGAAATATTAATGGCACTCATGTTATCACAATATATGAAAATTGGTTCTATGATCTCCTCTTTCATACCTTTCAGTAGTATCTTTAAGCACACAATGTTTGAACAACTAACTGTTGCTGCCACATAATCGGCTTCAGCTGTAGATTGTGAGGTGCAATTATGTTTCTTGCTTGTCTAGGAAACTAATCTTTTCCCCAAAATAAATTCTCCTCCTGTCATGTTTTTTCTATCATCCACATTACCAGCCCAGTCAGAATCAGTATAGACTCTGAGTTCAAACTTGTCATTCCTTTTGTAATATAGGCCCTAATCTTCTATACCTTTCAAATATCTCAAAATTCTTTTCACTGCCATTATATGTGTCTCTTTTGGATTAGCAAAAAATCTAGCAACAATTCCAACTAATAATGAAATATCAAGTCTACTGTGTACAACATATTGTAGCTTACGAATCATTGATCTGTACAGTGTTTGATTTACCTCTTTTGTATCATCATTCTTTGTCAACTTCTATCTAGTAGCCATGGGTGTACTCACTAATTTTGAATCTTCCATACCAAAAGTTTTCAGTATCTCCTTGGCATATTTTGATTGAGTGATATAGATATCGTTCTTCATTTGATATATTTGTAAACCAACAAAGAATTTTATCTCACCAAACATAGACATTTAAAATTTAGTTTGCATCTCTTTTGCAAATGCTTTGAATATCATATCTTGTCCACTGAATATGATGTCATCAACAAAAATTTCAGCCAATAAAATTCCTTTACCTTGCTCTGTCTTCAAATACAGATTGTTGTTGTCATTTGTTCTTGCAAATCCAATCTTTATCAGATAATTGTGCAATCTTTCCTACCATGCTCTGGGTGCTTTTTTTAGTCCATATAATGCCTTGTGTAGTTTGCAAACCATGTTCCTCTTGCTTGGGTCATCAAATTCATTAGCTTGTTCAATATATACTTCCTCTTCTAATATCCCATTTAGAAATGTTGACTTCACATCCATTTGATAAACTTTAAATCCTTTGTAGGTTACATATGCAAGTAGAGTTCTTACACCTTCCAATCTTGAAACTAGGGTGAATGTCTCTCCATGGTCAATTCCTTCCTCTTGTGCATAACCTTTGCATACCATTCTTGCTTTTTTCCTTGTTACCTCTCCATGTTCATTCAGCTTGTTTCGGAATACCCACTTAGCACCAATTACATTTTTTTAGGCCTCGGTACTAGTGTCCATGTCTTTTTATTTTCAATCTGGTCTATCTTTTCATTCATGGCTTGAATCTAGTGTTCATTATCTAAAGCATCTTTTACCATCTTACACTCAAAATCACATAGCAAACATGTGTCTTCTCCTAATTATCTTCTTGTCATAACTGCAGAATCCTTTGCTCCTATAATTTGGTCAGGTTTATGGTGCCTCCTCATGTATTTTTCCAAAGTAGGTTCTTTCTCAGCTTTAGTTTGATCATTCATGTTCAGTTCATGTTGAAACAGTGACTTGGCATCTCCATCAAATAGCTCGGAAGTCACCTCCTATTGCCTGGCAATTTCATTCTGTGTCTTGGTAGGTGCAAACTGTTGCTCAACAACTTCATTTTCAATTTCGTTAGAATCCTCCTCTTCAAGATAAGTGAATGATATGTAACTTTCACGTTCAATCATGCTTTTAGCTTCATTTCTCTCTGCATATTCACCAATTTTAACATTTGCACTTTCCACAATTTTGTTAGTGTTAGAATTCAAGCCCTTGTATGCTTTACTCTTAGTAGAATATCCAAGAAATATGTCTTCTTCTCCTTTAGCATCAAGTTTACCATTTCTATTATCCTTCAATATAAAAGATTTACTCCTAAAGAATTTAAAATAACTTACAATAGGTGCATATCCATACCATAGTTCATAAGGTGTAGCATTTGTACCTTTCTTGATTTGTAATCTGTTCAAGGTATAAACTATTGTACTTATAGCTTCTCTCAAATATTTATGTGCAAGATTTTTCTCCATCATTAATGTTCTGGCACAATCCATGATAGATCAATTTCTTCTTTCAGCTATACCATTCTGTGGTGGTGTCCTAGGTGCAGACATCTATCTTTTTATCCCTCGGTCATTGCCGAACCTATTAAACTCAGTAGAAATGAACTCACCTCCTCTGTCAGATCTCAGACATTTCAGACTCTTACCTGTTTCCTTTTCAAATTTTTCCAAGTACCACTTAAATAACTGAAATGCATCAAATTTTTCTTTAAGAAACATAACAATCATTATCCTAGAGTAGTCATCTACAAATAGAATAAAGTATTTGTCTCCACAGTAACTTTTCTCACCAATAGGTCCACAAAGGTTAGTATGAACCAATTCCAAAATATTCTCAGAAGTGTGAGTTTTTCTCTTAAAGATAGATTTAGTCATTTTTCCCAATTGACATTGCTTTCACATTGTATTCTCTAGTTTCTTTAACTGAGGCAGCCCTCTAACATTTTTCAATTTACTTATGCTTACCAAGTTATCAAAGCTAAGATGACATAGCCTCTTATGCCATAACCAAACATCATTATATTGTGCAAACAAGCATGTCTCTTTAGCTAAGTCTAGATAAAATAAGTTACCTCTAGTCTACTCACCACTTCCAACTAATTCTCCTTTGGCATCATAGATCTTTGCTTTCCTGTGATGGAATTCAACTCTGTAACTAGAAGTATTCAGTTGTGCAACACTCAACAAGTTATACTTAGGATCATCAACCCAATACACATCATCACATCTAATCTTGTCAATCAGTTGAATTGATCCTTTCCCTTTAACTCTACAAGGTGTATCATTACCAAACTTACCATATCCACCTTTACATTGATCTAAGGTTTTAAATTTGTCCTTATTACCAGTCATGTGATGTGAACAACCACTATCAATAATCCAACAATCACCTTTACTCATATAATAGATTAGTACAATTTTATCATCATTATCAGAATCATCTTTCATTGCAACATACACAACTTCTATATCATTTTCATCAGATTTATTAGATTCACTATCAAAGGCTTCTTCAACTATATAAAAATATTTCTTACCTTTGTCTTTGTAATCCTTGTACTTTCTATATTCTTTGTCATCCTTTCTGTCTTTGTACTTGCTATCTCTTCTTTCATCTTTCTCAATCTTATCAGGACTTCTAGCAGCAATATGACAAACTTTGTTTAAATAATAGGAAGTTTACCTATAAATTTTCCTTTTCCTCTAGCTAGTATCCTTGCCATAAGTACCTCAATCTCTTCTAGATCATCATCTGAAGTGTCACTATCATTGCTCACACATTTATTTTCTTTCCTTGATTTGTTGATGATTATATGTGAGTTGAATGCAGATTCAATAGCTTGTGGAGTATAGTTATCAAAATTTGACATCTCAAATGCAGTAAGTCTGCCTACCAAACTTTCCATAGTCAAATTTTTGTTAGGAGTACATCTCACTTCTTGAATTGTAGATAATATAATAGAATAAATAGGAAGAAGTGTTTTCAATACCTTTCTCATGATAGTTTCATCATCAAGGGTTCCCTTAGCTCCTCTAATAGCATTTACAACTTCCTTTATCCTATCATAATATTGCACTATATTTTCTCCTTCTTGCATTTTTAAATCATCAAACTTACCTCTCAACCTTTCAGATTTGGCTCTAAGTACATTTGTGTCACCTCCATAGATGGTTTGAAGGGCATCCCACATCTATTTTGCACTTGTACAGTCCTTGATGTCCTCAAATTCATGATAGTTCAGGGATGATGCAAGTTCCAACATTGCTTCATTATGTTCATGCTTTTCTCTTAATTGTGCAGAATTCATAAATCTAGTAGGTGCTACATATTCTTGTTCAACATGTTGTTTAGTAGAATCACCAATACCAACCAAGTGAAGTTTCATCAAACTTTTCCATGCAAGAAAGTTGTCCTTGTTAATCTTCGGTCCATCACTTTTATACATCTTGATCTTTAGCTCCAAGTACCTTCAAACTATTTCAAGAGAACAAAGCTCTGATACCAATTGTTAGAATGAATTTAGAATAACTGAGAGGGCAGGGGGAATCAGTTATCCTTAGGTCTAGAAGTAACAATTAAAACTTTATACAACTGAGATTGAGGCCAGGCAATGGAAACAAACTTTGGATTGTTATGCTTGGGCTTCGGGTCAATGTATTAACTATCAAAAAAGACAGCTATTCTTCTTCAATACTCCGGTGGACTTAAAAAATAAGGTGCTATGAATTCTGAGATTCTTGGCAGCCTCGCTCCCTTCTACTTACCTTGGCCTTCCCCTCACAGTCAAAGAGGTTTCCCTTGAATTCTGGAACTCTATCCTGGAAAGAACCCAGAGGAAACATGTTGGCTGGAAAGGAAAGATTTTAAGAAATGCTAGAAAACCTCAATTGGTTTCCTCTACCCTACAGGGGATTCTGGTCTACTTCCTATCCATCTTCAAAATCAGAAGCAATATGACCAAAAAACTGGGAAAAATTCAGAGAACCTTTCTATGGGCAGGGACTGAAGAAAAAAAGAGGATTTCACTTGTCAGTTGGGACATTGTCTGCCTCCCAAAAAGATTGGGAGGTCTTGGCCTTAGAAAAATTGGTCTGATGAACAAGGCCCTTACTACTAAGGTGTCTTGGAAGCTCATTGAGGGAAAAGCGGAGTGGTGTAGAATAATGGAAACCAAATATCTTCAAAGCCACCCCTACAGAACGAGGTTCCATAACAGTGACCACCCTTGTGGTTCCAAACTTTGGATAAACATCTGCAAGTGTAAGCCCCTCCTATCCAAAGGGGATTTTTGGCAAATTGGTAATGGTAGGTCCATTAGATTCTGGAATGACCATTGGATCACGAACAAACCTCAGCTGGGTCATAAATTCAAACCAATTATGGATTTCCTTCGACCTACCCTGGGTCTAAGAGCTTCCAACTACACCAATGGAAGAGTTTGGACTGATATACCCAATCAATTAAGGGACAGGACAAATCTAAAACACTCAGCAAAGGAGCTTATGGACATCCTGACTAGTATCAGAATTTTTGAGGTTGATGATTCTATTATTTGGACCCCCACCCAGACTGGTGCTTTCACAGTTAGTTCGGCTTATAACCTGCTTCTTAAGGAAGAGAGAAACCCAGGGGACTGGAAGAAGGTGTGGATCCCCCAACTCACGCCTAAAATAAAAAAAATTTGGTGGACCCTAATGCACGGTAAGATCCTAACCCAAGATAATCTTACTAAAAGAGGCTTCTCAATGGAAAACAAATGTGTCCTTTGTGAGAAGGCAGAAGAGACGGTAAATCACCTCTTCATCCACTGTGACTATGCTACCAGCATGTGGCAAGAAATTTATGATAGATTGGGTATCTCGTGGGTCCTAGGTGGCGAGGTACACCAATTCGTTAAATGGAGATCCCCCTCAAACCACCCTCTGCTCCAACTCCTCTGGTGTATGCTTCCCCCGCACATATGCTGGTCCATCTGGAAAGAGAGGAACAACAGGATATTCAGGGAAATAGGCATCCAGCCTAAAACCTGTCTCCATATCAGAACTAAGATTCTGAGAGAAAATGTCTGGATGGCTAAATGGAAGCTCCCATCTAGCCCTCCTGCTGCCTGCAAAGCTAAGATAGCGGAATGCTGGAACCTCCTAAGTGGGTTCTCTAGGTTTGACAATACTAAAATGACTACCAGAAAAAGCTACCAAATGGACTGCCCCTCCTAGAGGCAGGATAAAATTAAACTTTGACGGGATAGTTAACAATCTTGGACATGGTGGGGGAGGAGTGCTGAGAGACCACCATGGCACTTGCCTTATGGCTTATGCGGGACCAATCAATAACTATACTGTCACCCAGGTTGAAGGGACTGCTCTTCTCTGGGGGATTAAACTTTCAAAATAGAAGAACTTCAGACAACTAGAAATTGAGGGTGATTCCAAAGTAACAATAGAGGCAGTTAAGAGTGGTGTTGTTGTGGGGTGGTGGACTAGACCCATTATTTTTGAGGTCTGTGATCTTCTTGAGAGCTTCCAACATATTTCTATAGGCCATACCTATAGAGAGGGAAACTCGGTTGCTGACTCATTGGCTGCAATTGGTCTAAAACAAACCAAGCTTAATAGTTGGATGTTAGTTGGTGATTTACCTCCAATGACTCAGCATATCATCGAGGGAGAAATGAATACAATAGTCTAAATGTGCCAGGATGGCTTATTTATTACAAACCCCTCCTCAATCACGTGTTGGCGTATTCGAGTTACCTGTGTGATTATGAAAGACAAAACTCAAGGCCCCATAACGTTCAATAATTACATTTTGCTCATGTGGAGTGATCGTTGTCAGTGTAAAAAGGCATTTTTGGTGATTAATGATAGTAATGCTATTATTACTATTTATGTTACCCAGGAATCTATTATATTTGTTAGTATGCAGCCCGATCTCCAAAATCCCCAAAACCGGCAGGGTATGTATAAGTTTTTTTTGAAATGGATTTGTAAAAAAGAGTGGTTTTATATGGCATGCAACAACAGTCAGCTCTCAGACCCCAAGGATACTCTGACGATTGAAGACCAGACCTCTGATATGGGGGGTAATGTTCTTCGTATCGAACCTGATAATATTGATGAAGCCTTTACTTCTGATCCACTGGTCACCCATTATTGCAAGGAAACTGGAATTTGGGGTTTCATGGAACGTATGAAAGGTGGCCATGATGAGAGAATATCTAAATAGTTTGTTTCCTCTTGGAACAATAGAAATGTCACAGTGGGAGGCATTCACTTTCAGCTCAATGAGGAATTCATTTCTGAGGCTATGGGGCTCCCTATGGTGGGGAGAAAGTACAAAAATACTAGTCAGACTGCCGACCCTACCAGCCTAAAACAATTTTTCAAAGAAGGGGAGCTGTCAGTTAGGAAACAGGGGGTTTCAATAAAAAAGAGCTACCAGACTTCTGGCCAAAAATTTGTCTCATTATCATGAAGTATTTCACGCTTGAAGGTAATTTCACAGTGTTTTACAACTACCACTTACCTTTCCTAAATCATATTAGGAACAAAGATTTAATTTCCATACCGTTTTATCTTCTGCACTCTATTGAAAGCAATATCCTTGATATTAAAAGAAACCCTGGCAGAGCTATCCTTCACCAAGGCCTCCTCCTCTATCTTTTCCAGTTTCACAAAGCCATATGCCCGACACCCCTACCCCCTATGATTATTCAGATGATGCCCCAGGAGACGCCCACTCAAAAAGCCAAAAAGACCTCCAAATCCTCCTCCCGGTCCATCCGTATCACTCAAGGGCCTGTGAAGTCTGAGAAAAAAACCTGTAAAAAAAGTATTAAGATCCCCACCTATAAGAAGGATGGCTAGGAGGATTCTTATGTTTCGGACTCTGTGGATTACATTGAAGGGAAAGGGGTTGACAGTACACCTGAGACGGATTACAAGCCCAAAAAATAGAAAATTATGGAAACCCAGATCAATTTGGAGGTGGACCTAAGCGGTTTTGGCCATAGGAGGTCTAATAGAATTGCCAAGGAATAGTGCAAAATCAAGATGTTGGAGACGGCCTCCAAAGAGCTCTCCCTGACAAAAAATGCCTCCCACTCCACAAATTCTAGAAATATTTCCTCGGAAGGCTATATGAGCCCGACTGGTAATAATCCCCTGACCAACCCCCAGAGAGCTACAGTAACCATAAAGAATCCTACCCCACCCCAAATCCCCCACCGTGATCCCCAGGATAAACCCCTCTCCTCCGGAATGGAGGAAAAATGTAATTTCACAAGCACCCTTAAAAGAAAGTTTGTGATTATTAACAAGGAAATTGTAGAGATCAAAAAGGGTATGCAGGACATGATGAACCACTGCATGAGGACCAACAAATTTTCTCTAAAGGTGATGCATGCCTCGGCGATGACCCTCTATAATGTGCAGGAGAAGCTGGTGGATGGTAAATTGGAAGCGGACGAGGATAACAAGGACCTGTTCCTGTTCCTCCAGGAGGAGTGGGCGAGAACCCTGCTATCTAAACAGCTGGGAGAGAAGAATTAATGTTGCTGCCTATGGTTCGGGTTATTTTGGCTGGGCTTGTCCCTCGGTTCCCCTATTTTATGTTTGGGGTTAATGTTAAGTTTATTATTTTGGTTTGGTTGAGCCCTGCGTGGCCTAGTGACAATATTTTTGATGCTACTATTGTTAGCAATTACTCTGGTCTAATCATTTTGACTAGAACTGTTACTTTTGTTTTTGATAGAGGCAGAACTTTTGGTGTCTGTGATATCTTTCTAAATTGCTGTAAGCTTTGACTAGTTCCATTAATATGTTGCTAATGTGCTACTAGTCCTCTGTTCCACGGGCCAGCACCCTCTTGCTACTTTTTCTATAAAAAACAACTGAGATCTGCTCGACAGCAATAAAAAAAAAAAGTGTGCAGTTTACTGTATTAATGAAATAAGCTTACAGAAACTTAACAGTAAAACACAACATAACCATTCACACATTTTGACACCATGATTTAATGTGGAAACCCAATATGGGAAAAACCACTAGTAACATGCTACCAAAATTTCACTCTTCTGAAGTGAGCTCTGTTAGGAGCCAACCTGTTAAAGGTTACAAAACACATTGTCAAATGTGACCTGGTTAAAGGATTTAATCACCCTATATTAGGAGTGGCCTTGTTAGAGGACTTAGAACATTCCAATCTTGCTGTCACCTTGTTTAAAGGATTTATACAATGACTTTTAGGTCAACCTGGTTAAAGGATTTTAACTAATACAATGGTTAGAAAGTAATCAAAAGGTGTGATCTGATATGTATACAACTTACTTTGCAAATCTAGATCCAATTTTAGCTCTAATTCTAATTCACTGAGTGGCCTCCATTTTGATCTCAAACTTTAGATATTCTTGGAAATCCATCAAGCAATCTCTCTCTACTTCTCTGCTCAGCCTTCTTTGCTAGGTCTTTCCAATCAGTCAATTAACCATGCAATACTCTTGTATAAAACTTCTCCTTACTCATGGATACAATGAAAATAACCTCTGTAGGTTATATTATACCTCTTCATCTAGGTCCGATAGATATTTTTCCGCTTAATCAAGATCATAGATCTTAGGTTAGGTCAGATCCAATGGATCTTTCCATAATTACATTTTATTTACTTCTCCAATATAGTCATTAATTAAACATTGAATCCATGCGCTAATAACAGTTTCCCATACATTAAGTGAATGTGGACCAATCTTAATTAACAATACATATCCCAATAAAATCAACTATGTCAGCCAGAGATCTCAAGTCTCATCAATTACTAAAATACTGTTGCTCGACTTTCTCTACCTCCCTCGGCATTTCACTGGCGCTCGGCATCATCTTTGCTTTGCTCGGCATTGACCTTCCAGTGAATTTCTAGTGAAAGATAAACAACATATCACTTTGCCAAAGTGCCAAATGTTCAAGTGCCCTGGTGTATACTCATAACTCAACCTTTTCTTCGGTCTTCTTGTTATCCTATTCTTCAAATCTTCATCAATCAATAGATATGGTACTCAAACATATAACAATAGTCTCACCAGTTAAGGTTTGACATCAATGACAAAATAACAATTGTTTACATTGTAGCAATCTTTCCAACAACATCATAGAGGATAATGATAATCCTTTCCTTCGAGTGGTAGTAAGTAGAAAAGGGGAAGTGAGGAATCAAGGTGGCATTCTGGACCCTATGGTGGACCCTTGGGAGATGGATGGGAATTTACAAATTGAAACTATTATATAATTAGCTAAGGGAACCTCGTTCGATCTTGAAAACATATTCTACTCTAGGAAAAAGAGATATGTTGTTGGTTGGTAAAAATTTGACTAATGGTCAATTATTATTTTTAATTGGTAGTTATGTAAAGTAAGTTTTCTAGAAGAAAGTGTTCCCTCAACAAAAAGGTCAATAATTAGTAACATAGTGTGAACAAACGATTATACATAGATAGCTTGAATAAATTTTTTTCCCTTATTTAAGTTGTGCTCGTGGATTTCAAGGCAATAGTGATAAAGCAAGAAGAAAAAAACAAAATGTTTGAAGAAACCATAGGCAAGGCTCATGAAAGCTCAAATTAGTGGTTGCAGTCAAAAGGATGATAATAAAAAGTATCTCTAATGACTTTGTGATTTTAAATTAGAAATATCAAGCCCTAAAAGGTAGTACAATAGAAAGGTGTGAAATAGTATCTTTCAATGCAACAATGACAGATCAGGATAAGAGTGCTAATCATGATCAATAAAATTTAGGCTCATTTCCAATGCAAGGTTTCTTGGCTAGAACTCGTAGCCATGTCCGAGGTAAGGTGGAGCAGACCCACATAATTCATGATGTAATGGACATTAATGAGAGTATTATTTTTTTAAATTGTGGAGGTTGAAAATTTTTTAAAAAAATCTTCAGTATTGATATGGGCATGTGGCCTTGATTTATATTTTTGGTAGTGTTGGGGGTCTTGTACCTTATTTTCATCTTTTGATATTTTGTTAGTTTCCTAGTGGAGTTTTTTTGGCTATCCTATATCAATCGCATTTTTATTTAGATGTAAATATTTTTGGGGTCCCTTCAATACTTGTTTTACTCTAATTAAAAATAACATTAAGAATTGAAAGGGTCTTAATCCCAAGATAAAGGGACATATGAACACCTAAAATATCTAATGAGGCAAATAGGCCTCATACCAAATCATAAAGGCATATAGCAATAGATACAAATAAGTTTAAAAATATATTAAACTAATAAAAATAGAGGATCACAAACATAATCAAATTAAAATTACCATCCAGACAATAACAAACAGTATTAGAAAGAATAGTTATAAAAATAGCTACTACAAAATTAATCAAAACCTTTTGTAAAACCAAAATCATTTTATGAGGTTCCAATTTTTAGTTATGGATTCTAGGAGTTCCTGTCAAAAATTCACACGATTATCTTCTTCTTTTCATTGGCATCTTCCTTCTTTTTATATCCATTATCCTTGCGAGTTTCTTCTTTAACTACTTCCTTAAGTCTTTGAGATCTCTAAAATTATGCTCATGACGACTTTGTATATACTAGTAGTATACCAGTGCAAACATGTTTTGTCTTCCTATAATTGTTAATATTGGTATTCTCTACACAGTCCTATAGCTCTATCAATCAAACTTTGAGACAAACAGCCAAATCTTTAAGAGAATCCATTTTGCCCATGTTGTCTCCTAGCATTGTTCCCTAATGCTCATTGTCTAGTGAGTAACCAATTTCCTGATTAACGTCTTCCATTCTATCAACATCCTCTTCTTTTTCACTTTCTTCTTCTTCATCCTCCTCATTAAATTCTCTTCCTCTTCTTTATGAAATTCTTCATTACTATTTTTTCATTCTACATCTTTCTTCATGATTTTCCTTTTTGTCCTCAAGAACTTCTTCATTTAAGTTGGGAGAAACCTTGGGTTTATCTTCCTCATCGAGAGTAGTTTTTGTAATTGGTTTAATGTTTTCAATTTTCTCTTTGACAATAGAGGTCTTCTTAGCTATTCTTGTAGGTATCCTTCCACCAGAATTATTTGAAATACCTCCCTCCTCACCTTTTCTCCTATTAAGTTTCTCTTGTTATTTCTCCCTAATAAGGAATATTATTTTAGTGTTAGGGTTTTGAACTCAATATTTTATTAGCAAGGCCAAAATTTTTGTCATGGTAGTTTTAAATTTTTCCATGACTAATTCAAGAAACTCTTCATGGAGAGATGGGTTGTTGGAATTTTTTTATAACCCTATCTCCCTCAAGGTATGGTTTAGAACACTTCCCTTTGGTGGAAAACCCTTCATAACAACATGATATATAGCACACAATATTGGTACAGGGATAAACTATGCCACCTAAAAGTGGGATACCTACTTCTACATATGATTTCAAAATACACTAAAAGCTAAAGTTTACAAAGGCTCCAATTGTGAATAAAAATCTCCAATGATAAAATATTCTACAAAATCTAATAAAAAAATATTATGTATGAAAGGGTATGAAAAATTTCCCCAAAAAAGGAACCTAAAAGACAAACCAATGTCTTTAAGAGATTCAAAGAAACTCTTGTACTATTGATGTTTGTATTTGAACAATTCTAAATTTGTCATAATCAATTCAAATAAACCTAGTTATCTTGAGTCTAGAAATATGATTCATGTTTCAAAATATTGTAATTGCGTTTATTATGTAAGTTTAGACATAAAAAAACATAAACTCTCACTCTAAATTTCTATTTCAACATATGTTTATTTACCATCTCTCTTAGGATTACCAACCTAATTACTAGTCTTGACTCTTCTTTACCAAGGTTTTTTTAACAAAATTTAATTATTTAGTCTTAGCCATTTTAAAAGGTGTGGTTTATTTTATTAAATAGCTATACATTTGTTATACGAGTGTCCAAAATTTATATATACTAATAATAATTTATTATGCGTAGATAAATGGTAGCTATGCATATGACTTTACTAATTATGAATGGTTGTGAAATTTTTTAGAATTAAAGTTAATTGAGGTCATAGTTCTTAGCCATGTTTTGTAGTAGGAGATATATGTTATAGAAATTTGATTGAAGCAATTATTTTGGTTTTTCAATTTGAAAGAGAAGAACAAACATGTCATTACCTCGGTAGAAAGACCATTTCAATTATAATAGTACCTTATTAACTTAAATAATATATATTTGTCAAACTTTTAATCATATATTTTACTTATCCAATTTTTAACTATATTTTATTTGAA
>MU226280.1:166059-193773 GCA_018584345.1 Thuja plicata | reverse complement strand
GTTTTACTACTGTAGCTGGCACGCGTTGCTCCCTAGTTTATGGATCAAATCGTAGTTGTTATTTTGTGGTGATATAGTTTACAGGTCTGCTTTTATATCTTTTATTCGGATACAAAACACTTGTATTTTCATTCTCATAAAAAGTAATCAGAATCTTTTGTACATATTACTTACAGTAGTTTTAACTCTCCTTATAAATGAGTAGTATTTTTGTTGTTGAGTTATATTAGTTCTAAAATCAATATTTCTTTCTATTTGGTTTTATGGTTGGAGGTTGCTATTTCTTTTTGATGTAGAATATGTTTAGGGATCTACTTTTCTTTGAATTTGAATATTATATTTAAATTCTGTTAATTTTTAAATAGTAAGAATTAATTGAAAAATATTTTATGTGAATTCATTTCATGACTAAATATGAGTCTTTTATGGAGAGTAAATTTAGAGACATCTGTAATTCTCATTATAGATATTGTAAACAATTAACTATAAATATAAAAATGATATTTCTAATGTATTTTTTATTCTTGAATGTTTAAGATATAATTAAATTGATTATTTACATATCATGGATTTTACCTTTTAAAATTTTAAACAAATGACATTCATTTATTTTTAATCTATAAATTTAGCAACCATACTTATAAAAATAAATTGAATGACATGAAAATATCTATATTCATTAAGTGTCTACCCTTTATTATAATTATAAAAGAAACTAATTTTATATAGTAACAAGTGTTTTTATACTTTATTTTTCATGATTTATTTTTCGAGTCTTTCATATGTAATTTATGAAACCTTAAGTGTATTGTAGCAATAAAATCAAGAAAATCCTTCCCAATACTATTTACAATTATTAGTTAAACTTATAATTATAGTTTTATAATCCAATAAATATTAAATTCTTATAATCAAATAAAGTTATATTCATCTATACTATCTAAAATATAAGAATAATATAATATTTTAGAAATAAAAATTGTTTGATATTTGAAAAAGAACATTAGTTAAGATATTAAGCATTTACTAGAATAAATTATTAATTATTTATCTTTTCAATGTAAAGTATTAGAACTTTTTAGTAGGTAAAATTGAGGCAAGAGATTAAGAGAAAGGGAGCAGGATTTCCTAGTAGAAAATTAAATTATCATGAGATTCTAGGTCTATTATACATCTTTTCTATTTTTTAACAAATACTAATTTTTCATTGTATATAAGTCATTCAAGGAATGAGTCATATCTACTTCTATCCCATAAAAATATTGGGGTCTAATCACATAATAAATAATAAGCCCATTATTTATAAAATATTAATAAATATTAATATCCTTTTATAAAGTCATATCCTTTTAAGATATGACTTTAGTATACATGGATAGTTCTTCTAGAGGTATCACACTGGCAATGGCATAGTCATGAGCTCCTTCATGCAAAAATTGTGGGTTTATACATATAAGGTACTCTTAGAATAGTATTAAACTTAATCAAGTTAGTCCATAGAATAACTAACATGCAATATAGATAGATGTGCTATAATTAGAGTGAATGAGAAAATAGCATAATTGGTATGAACAAATATGAGCTATTGGTGTGAATAGGGTTGTTCCCTAATTCATTTCTTTCTAAGACTTATTGAGAACTACATTTTCAAGTATTAGATTTTTCAAGAAGCAAGAACCAAGTTAGTATCTAATGTTGGTCATATACCACATGCAACTCCAATTGAGAAATGATCAAAGCTCAAAATAAAACAATGGATATATAATCTTTAAAGATAGAAAACAACAAAAAATATAAGAGAATTTTTGAAAATATTAATGTTACTCCCACTAAGCTTAATAAGTTATACATTCAAGAGGTTCATTAACTCCATCTACCTAAAATGTATAGGAAGTTCTACCTACTTGGTAAATGCCAAAGCATGTGTCATAATCATCTCTGATAGAGATAAACTAGTGTTAATGATTGCTGACAGAAAAAATATCAAAAAATATGCATGAAACTCAACTGCACAAATGTGGGAGAGTGTGACACGTGTAGCCAATGGATTACACAATATGACATCATATTAACCAAACCTAATCACTCTAAACAAGTGTAATAATACATTTAGGAAAAATATCTCTTAACATTGGATAACATTTGTAAAAAAAAGGATTCTCTTCCATGGTTAATTCAAGAAGCTCTTTCTGGAGAGGTGGGTTATTAGAATTCTTTTTTATAACCCTATCTTCCTCATAATTTGGTTTAGAGCTTTTCCCTTTGGTGTAAACCCCTTCATATTAACATTATATAGACCGTGAGATATTCACACATAGTTAAAGCGTGACACCTAAAAGTGGGATACATACGGGTCAAAACAACACTAAAAGATAAAGTCTACAAAGGCTACAATTAGGATTACAACTCTTCAATGATAATATACACTAAAAAATGAACACAACATGCATATAATATATATAAAATTAACTATAGGAATGAAAAGGTAAGGTAATTTCCCAACAAAAGGAACCCAAAAGAGAGACCAGTGTCTTTAGGAGATTTAAAGATGTACTCTTGTACTATTGATCTTTATATTTGAACAATTGTAAAATTCCATAATCCATTCAAATAAACCTTGTTATCTTCAATCCAGGAATGTGATTCATATTTCAATATTTTCTAATTGTGTTTACTATGCAAGTTTAGACATTAAAAATGTAAACTCTTACTCTAAATTTCTTTTTCAGCACATGTTTTTTATTAAGTAAAACAAGTTTTCCCGCACATGTTTATTTATCATCTCATTTAGCATTTATCAACCTAATTACTAGTCTTGAGTCTTCTTTACCTGGGACTTTTAACTAAAGTTAATTAGTTAGCCTTAGCCATTTTAAATGGTCTGTAATTTATATAAAATATTAATAAATTATTATGCGTAGTTGGATGGTAGCTATGAGCTTTACTTCACTAATTATGAATAGTTCTGATAACATTTAGAATTAAAGTTAATTTATGGCATCGTTCTTAGCCATGTTTTATGGTAGGAGAAATATATTATAGAAATTTGAATGAAGCAATTATTTTGGTTTTTAGACTTGAAAGAGAAACAATGTCAAACAAACAAATAAACATGTCATTGCATTGATAAAATGATCATTTCAATTATAATATTGCTATATTAACTTAAATAATACATGTTTGTTAAATTTTTAATCATATATTTTATGATATCCAATTTCTAAAAGATTTTTATTTTTAAAATATTTAGAAGAAATAATTATTTTAAATTGTTTGAATAAAGAAAGAAATCAGCCATATCTTATTAAAGAGACCCATCAACATAATACCATTTCATTAACACATAAAATCATATATCTAAAGAACGATTTATTTTGAAGACTTATTTTGAATTTTCAACTATAAAAAAAAGGAGACTAAAAACCATGCATATTTGCCAATAGGTCACTCAAAAGAGACCTGTGGGAAGACCATCACAATTAATAAGAGAGTAGGTAACCTTCTGATCACTTTGAGCGGGCCCCAATGTGAATAGACGAAGGATTGAAAAAGATAAATGCGGACAACTTCAAACGTGAAGTTCTAAGTTTAATAGACCACTTTGTAGACTATACTTCCAAAAATATTTAATGTTTACACTTGAAATTCCATCCATCTTTAAGAAGGTAATGGCATACTCGAATTTCTCAGAATAATGGTGGTGAAGATAAGAAACATCCGTTTTCAACGACTATGACTTGTGTGAAATCAGCAGAGAATGAGTATGTTCAACACCTACTTCAAAGTCTTGTTGGTGGAGCTCACGGGATGGTTATTAAGAGCGTTCAGAGTCATGCAATACAGATGTAGTCAGCGTCTATGATTCTAACAGACAATAGCTACAGGTAACATATTTTGTGACCTCTAATTCCTAACTATATTTTATTTCAAAAGATAGTTTTCCAATCAATTTTTAAGTATTAATTTTTTATTTTTTTTAAGAAAGAAATAAGGACCATCAATTATAATATCATTGTAATTACATAAAAATCCTATATATAGATAGAGAGACTAACTAAACAAACAGATGAGTTATTATCAAATTAAAAAGACACCCTAAATTATATCGCAACTCCATTAACATAAAGATCATGCATCTTTGACAAAGGAGGCCTGTGGACATGATAATTACTATTAACATAGTATTTAATATTTTGACAACTTTGCGTGGGCCCCAAGGCGAGGTCACCGAGGATTGAAAACGATAATGCGGACAAGTCCAACGTTCAATAGACCAGTCCAAAATTATCTAAGGTTTACTGTTTACATTTTTATCCAAACAAATGTTTAAATTCAAATTTATGACCAACAAAACGCCTCTTTAAGAAAATTTAAATTGAATTGTTGAATTGAACAATAAGGATACTAACTATGTTGAAGGATAAAAACGGTAACATCTGTTTTCAACAACTATGTCTTGTGTGAAATCGGCAGAGAATGGGTCTATTCAAAACCTACTACAAAGTCTTGTTGGTGAAGCTCACGGGACCGTTCAGAGTCAACATTGATGATTATAAGAGACGGCCGTTTCATGCATCGCATTGTTATACTTTCTTTGCATTCGATTGAAGGAAAGAGATGAAGCGATTCATTGTGGTGCTTTTTCTCATTGTGGCAGCGTTGCTGACTTGTGAAATACGTTACTCAAGTGCTCAACACGTTGTTGTACCCAACGGTCCTGAGGAGGCTATGAAATTGCTCAAAATGGCTCCAGCAAGAGCCCCATACATGAATGGAGGGAGTCCTGCGCAATCACCTGTAAAGGAACCTCTCAATAATGGCAAGGATAGGCGACCCTGACGAAACCATTGTTAGAGCACAGATAATAGCTTCACCTCTTTTGTTAATTTGAAGTACATTAGAAATTACGATATACTCTATACTGTGGTGGTCTTTTAATTGTTTTACTATTGTATAATGGGAGCTGGTACACGTTGCTTCCTAGTCTATGGATCAAATCGTCGTTATTTTGTGGTGATACAGTTTACAGATTTGTTTTTATATAACTAGTTGTAATAGCGTTAAAATGGTCTGAAATGGCTGAAAGGTAATAGATATTTATGATTTTGTTGGCTATGTATTCTATATTTATATTTTCTAATATTATTATATGTAATCTTTAATAAATAAGATTATAATAAATATTAATCATTTCAGTGTGGTTATATTTATAATTGATTTGTACAAATAAAATATTTAGCTTTTTCTTTCATATAATTGAAATTGATTTCTGTTATAGAATTTAGAAATCAATATCTTATTGAAATTATAGATTTTTATCCATCTTTTATTTGGAAAACTTGTATTTTCATTCTCATATAAAGTAATAAGAATCTTTTGTACATATTACTTAAGAATCTTTTGTACATATTACTTAAAATAGTTTTAACTCTTGTTATAAATAGGTCATATTTTTGTTGTTGGGTTATAATAGTCCTAAAATCAATATTTCTCCTCATTTGATTTTATGATTGTAGGTTGCCATTTATTTATGATGTAGAGTATGCTTAGGGAGTTTACTTTTCTTTGAATTTCAATATTATATTTAAATTTTATTATTTTTTAAACATAAGTATAAATTGAAAATATTTTGTGTGAGTTGGATTCATGACTAAATATTAGTCATATATGAAAAGAAAATTTAGCCATATTTGTAATTCTCATTATAGAAACTAATATCTTAAAAGTATTAAGCATTTAGTACAATCAATTATTAATAAGAATATTTTGTACATATTACTTAATAGTTTTAATTTTTGTTATAAATGGAAATCAATATTTCTCCCCATTTGATTTTTATGGTTGGAGGTTACCATTTCTTTATGATGTAGAGTAAGCTTAGGGGGTCTACTTTACTTTGAATTTCAATATTATATTTAAATTCTATGTATTTTTAAATAGTAAGAATAAATTGAGAATATTTTGTGTGAGTTCAATTCATGACTAAATATGAATCTTATATGGAAAGAAAATATAGCCATATTTGTAACTCTTTTTATAGATGTTGTAAACAATTAATTAAAAATATGAAAATACCAATCCTAATTATTATTATTATTATTTTGTAAGTTAATTTTTTGTATATTATTAAATTGATTATATACATTTCATAGATTTTTCCTTCTTTTAAAACTTAAAAAAATATATATTCATTTATTTTTAATTTATAAATTTTGCAACCATAATTATTAAAAAAAATCAAATGACACTAAAATTTCTAAATTCATTAAGTGCTTGCCCATTATTACAATTAAAAAAGAAAGTAAATTTATACTGGAACACTAATCATTGTAGTGGATGATAAACTATATTGAAAGTAAGTTGTAATGGGTGTTATTTTATTTATTTTTTAGGGTCTATACATTGTGTTATTTGAATCTTTATAATATTCTAGTCTTTCTTATCTAATTTATGAAACCTAAGTATATTTTAGTAATAACATTAATAAAATCATTTCTAATATTATTAAGAATTATTAGGTAAACTTATAATTATTGTAAAATCAAAGATCTATGAGAGATAATAAGAAGCTCAATAATACAATTACAACAAAGTTAACCATTCATTAGCTTGGAAGTAGGTACAAATATGAAGACTAATTGGGTTGAATGAAAAGTCAACTCTAACATTTAATGAGTAGTTGCGAGTTACCTCCCACTAAACTAGGTTCATGTGTCGAAATAGAATTGACATGTCTCTAGAAAACTCCTAAATGATGAAAACTTACATTGACAATTGTCAAATATGCATAAATGACTAAGTAAGATTAAAAGCCTAAGCGTTATTAAATAAATACACTAGCAATTATAATTTTAAAATTCAATAAATATTTCATTCTGATAATTGAATAAAGTTATATTCTTCTATAATATCTAAAATATTAGTATAGTATAATACTTTCAAAATAAAATAAAAAATCTTTGTTATTTGAATAATAAAATTAGTTAAGATATTAAGTATTTGCTAGAATAAACTATTAATTATTTATCTATTTAATAATCGAATTTCTAAGTACGTGAAATTTATTTTTTAAGCAAAAATGGCTGAGCCATTATAATTTTTATTGTATGTATATTTGTTTCAAAGGCTTAGGAGGGAAAGAAACAGACAAGAAAACCATCCTTCCTTGCCAATACATACATAAACATGAAAATTTTGTAACTTGACTATGATCAGAAAATGTTTGATAACCCCACAAATTTGGCTAACCGACGCAAAAATCTGTGCTACATAAAAAGTACCAGTACTATTATAAAAGCCCCCAAATTATAGGAAAATAGAACAACATAGAAAGGTAATAATCTTAACACCAAACGATGTGGCTAATAGATCTTGAGAAGATGATGTTGTCCCAAAACTACTGACTACTAAAAATCTGTCTAACCCTCTTAATATGACATCCATATCTAACAGTAACAACCACCCTGAGACCTGAGACTATACAACCCAAAAGGAAAAGAAAAATTCTGATACAATTCCTCTCTAGAATAGGCCACAAACCCAAAAAAACTAGAGAAATGACATTCCTCAAAAAGATCTCCAAAATGATCAGTACCTAGGTTTGACCTTACCATAGAAGTGGCATGGGCACTTGCAGAGACGGCTGGAAGAGATTGATCCTGAAGATGAAGGTGAGGAATGCGAGGTTGAAGAAGCTCGAACATCAAGAACTGCCAAACTGTTGTCATTCAAAAAATTGAGAATGATTGTCATGCTATCAAACAGATTATATGCATCCACCATGATAGTGGTGGGTATAAATTCCACCAGAGGGCCCATTCTTCTCCTAAAGGCTGCAAAATCCTTAGCTATGATGTCTAGCTTAAAAGTGTTATATAATTTCAAAATATAACCATATTTATAATTCTTTTTATAGATGTTGTAAACAGTTAATTAAAAATATGAAAATACCAATCCTAATTATTATTATTTTTTTGTAAGTTAATTTTTTGTATATTATTAAATTGATTATATACATTTCATAGATTTTTCCTTCTTTTAAAACTTTAAAAAAAAAATATTAATTTATTTTTAATTTATAAATTTTGCAACCATAATTATTAAAAAAAATCAAATGACACTAAAATATCTAAATTCATTAAGTGCTTACCCATTATTACAATTACAAAAGAAAGTAAATATATTGGAACACTAATCATTGTAGTGGATGATAAACTATATTGAAAGTAAGTAGTAATGGGTGTTATTTTATTTATTTTTCAGGGTCTATACATTGTGTTATTTGAATCTTTATCATATTCCTGTCTTTCTTATCTAATTTATGAAACCTAAGTATATTTTAGTAATAACATTAATAAAATCATTTCTAATATTATTAAGAATTATTAGGTAAACTTATAATTATTGTAAAATCCAAGATCTATGAGAGATAATAAGAGGCACAATAATACAATTACAACAAAGTTGACCATTCATTAGCTTGGAAGTAGGTACAAATATGAAGATTGATTGGGTTGAATGAAAAGTCAACTCTAACATTTAATGAGTAGTTGTGAGTTACCTCCCACTAAACTAGGTTCATGTGTCGAAATAGAATTCACATGTCTCTAGAAAAATCCTAAATGATGAAAAATTTTCATCGACAAGTGTCAAATATGCATAGATGACTAAGTAAGATTAAAAGCCTAAGTGTTATTAAATAAATACACTAGCAATTATAATTTTAAAATTCAACAAATATTTCATTCCGATAATTGAATAAAGTTATATTCTTCTATAATATCTAAAAAATTAGTATAATATAATACTTTCAAAATAAAATAAAAAAATCTTTGTTATTTGAAAAATAAAATTAGTTAAGATATTAAGCATTTGCGAGAATAAACTATTAATTATTTATCTATTTAATAATCAAATTTCTAAGTATGTAAAAAAAATTTTAAAGCAAAAATGGTTGAGCCGTTATAATTTTTATTACATATATCTATTTCAAAGGCTCAGGAGGGAAAGAAATAGACAAGAAAACCCTCCTTTCTTGCCAATACATACATAAACATGAAAAATTTGTAACTTGAATATGATCAGAAAATGTTTGATAAACCCACAAATTTGACTAACTGATGCCAAAATCTGCACTACATAAAAAGTACCAGTCTTGTTATAAAAGCCCCCAAATTATAGGAAAATAGAACAACATAGAAAGGAAATAATCTTAACACCAAACGATGTGGCCGATAGATCTTGAGAAGATGACACTGGCCCAAAACTACTGACTACTAAAAATCCATCCGACCCTCTTAATACGACATCCATATCTAATAGTAACAACCACCCTAAGACCTGAGACTATACAACCAAAAAGGCAGAGAAAAATTCTAATACAATTCCTCTCTAGAACAAGCCACAAACCCAAAAAAACTAGAGAAATGGCATTCCTCAAAAAGATCTCCCAAATGATCAGCACCTAGGTTTAACCTTACCATGGCAATGGCATGGATACTTCTAGAGACAGCTGGAGGAGACTGATCCTGAAGATGAAGGTGAGGAATGCGAGGTTGAAGAAGCTTGAACATCAGGCACTGTCGAACCGTTGTCATTCAAAAAATTGAGAATGATTACCATGCTATCAAACAGATTATATGTGTCCACCATGATAGTGGTGGGTATAAATTCCACCAAAGGGCCCGTGCTTCTCCTAAAGGCTACAAAATCCTTAGCTGTGATGTCTAGCTTAAAAGAGTTATATAGTTTCACAAATTCCAGGTGCCTATCCAACCGACTAGGAGGAAATAACCCTCCTACCCAGGCTTGGGAGTCTCTAAGATTGTAACCCAAAATAGCCTTATGAATGGTACCAGCAGTCACAAAATTAGAATTTCCCACCCTCGTTGCCATTTCTATAAATGGAATATAATCCTTGGTGAGGTAATAAAAACTGGACAAGAAAATTGAAAGCACCTGAGAATGAAGGATGCTGCGGGGCGATGAGGGGAACATGACATCTTCACCAATAATTGTACAAAGCACATCTAGAATGGATTGGGGAAGAACTGTAAATGCCACCCTCATGTGACACTGAAGATAGTCATCCAGAATAGGGCACTCCCATTCAAGACTTAGAATCTGAATCTGATGGTTAAACGGGCGATACTGCATTCCAGTAGGAAATGAAAACTGCAAAGACCCCCCTTGAATAAAACACACCACAAAGCCTAAAGAAGAGAGCTCAAGCCATGAAAAAACCAGACAGAGAAATTGAGAATGGAGGGCTCTATGCAAAAAAAAGAGGTTATATAGTTGACGCCACGAAGAGAGACGATAAAAGATAAAAGGCCAGGGCCATGTGATAAGAGAGCCCGTACTGCACTTGTTGGATTCACACCCAAGCTACCAAAAAACAAGGTACCACCTTAGCAAATAAAACTAAATACTCTATGCCCACATGAGTGAAAAACTTGAAGCTAACCCGATTACCTAGCCAGAACATACGAAAACTACTAACGAGTGCACCCATAAAAATTGTCCCAAATAAGGCCATGAAAGAGGAAATAAATGAGCCTACCAACCCTTCCCATGAAAGAGGAGATACCAATCTAGCTATGATGTCACAGCACCCAAGTGACCCAATACCAATGTAGCCCCCATAACATATAATGAATATGTGTTGTCAAAAGTACGAACCCAAAAGTGACATCACTTGCAAAATGTGCTTCCTAAACTGGCTAAATGATGCCATGGCCTCGAACAAACCAAAATACACATGAGGGAAGCCAAGGGCCAGCTAAGAGCCTGACACCTTAATTATATCACAAAATGTGTGTAAGGTGTGTAGCCTCATCCCACTAAACTGGAATACACCATTTGGACATACGGGCCAAGCACTCCTAAAAAAGATGAGAATGTACAAGCGAGAAACCAGATTATATGACACTAAATGTCAAAAAATGTGGAGCCAATCTCCCACCTAGCCCTCAATCTACTAATTAATAGCTCAAAACACCTTCACCGGGGAAATCTCCCTACTATGCCAATCTACCCCTTTAACCATAATCAGAGCCTGAGCTAAGGTATCAAAATCCCAAATGGTAGAGCCAAAATTTAAAATGACTCCCTGATTAGCTAGCCAATGTGTTAGCCCATTCACCTCTCTGTAACAATGAGAGATCTTGTACTCTATGAACTGGAGAAGAAGCTTCTTCGCATTATACAAATTATAGTTGATCTCCCAATTTGGAGAAGCTTGGAGTGAAAGAGCCAAAGTAATAATTTGATAATCCTCTTCAATATGAATATGATTAATTCCTTGGGAGACAGCAGCAAAAAGCCCCAAAAACAAGGCCCTAGAATAGGCAATGTTGTTGGACCCAACTGGAATTTTAGAGCTAACTACACTAATTACTGTCCAATCAAAATCCCTAAGAACAAAACCAACTCCAAATTCCCCTGGGTTGCCCTTGGAGGCCCCATCAAAGTTAAGCTTTATAAAGCCCTGGTTTGGAGGTACCCACTTAATATCCTTCCGAATATCAATTTTAGATTTTTTACCAAGGAGGACCCCTTTAAATGGGATAGATATAGAGCTCCACTCATTAAGGATTCTAGAGTCTTGAGAGGTGAACGTGGAAGAGAGGGATTTGAACCTGAAAGCATACGAATTCACCACCTCCAAGATTGATCTAACAACAAAATCACAAACTTGAGTAGACGAACATAATTCCTTCCTAAAAATCCTCTTATTCCTTTCCCACCATATGCTCCACGTTACCACTACTGGAATGAACCTCCAAATATGGCCAAAAAAAGAGTCTCGATATAAAACTAGCCACTACTCCAGAAGACTAGATAGGGAGTCAGATAGGGGACCTTGCCAACCCAATTTACCCAGAATACAATTCCAATCCTCCTGCGCAAAAAAGGAGGAAAACAAATGATTAACATCTTCATACCTGGCTTTTCACAATACACAAACAAAATTGTCGGCAATGCCAAGTTTGTGAACCCGGTCACTAGTAAGGACTCTATTGAGAATTGCCAACCAGAGAAATGACCTTGCTTTAGGAAGCACAGCTGGGTGCCAAGATAACTTAAAAATATGCTCCTGTGGATGAATTCCATGCTTCTTCAGATGCTGGTATCCTAGCTTGACTGAATAATTCCTGTTTGGCGTAGCTGACCAGATGAGTCTATCACTAGAGAAGTTAACATATAATAACCTCTGATCCAACTAATTTTTAAGGAGCATGAATTGATCCTGATGAATGTCAAACTATGAAAAACCTCTCCAAACTGCCATGCCTTCTAACGGTGGAGTAGAGAACTCAAAATAATTTTTAACCTGGCAACCCGATGCCTACTGAAAGACATGTTTGGTTAAAAGAGTTAAGCCTAGAGTACAAGAAATAGGGAGCAGACCATTCCATGAGGCATCCCAAAAATCTGCTCGATCTCCTAAATTAATGAGCCATGAAAGGTGTGGAAGGATAACTTGATGACAATTGAGAACAAAGTTCCACATTGCAGAACCAGAAGGAGGGTTCCTAATAGTAAAAATGCGAGCAGGATCATCTGAGTCTAAATATTTAAGACAGATGATCCTCACCCACAGAGAGCCTGGTTTATCATAAATTTTCCAGGCAAGTTTAGCCCCTAAACTTAAATTCCTCAAATTAATTTCATGAATTCCTACCCCCCACAATCTTTAGGGAACGAGAGATTATCCCATGAAACTAAAGGTATTTTTGAGGTCCCATCCATATTACCTCTCCAAATAAAATCTTTAAGATTCCTCCTAATCTTATCAACAACCACCCTCGGAGCTCTTAACACAGACATAATATAGTTCAGGATAGAGGAAAGAAATCATTTAACAAGGAGAATCCTACCAGCGAGTGAGAGCCATCTGGCTTTCCAAGATGCAATGCGGTCTGCAATAGATTTAAAAATATTATCCCATAAAGGATCCCTACATGAACCTTGAAACAGGGGAATACCCAGGTACTTACTAGGAATGACATCCACATCAAACCCTAATAGATTTATGATAGCTTCTTGTGTCTCCTTGGGTACCTGGAAGAAAATATCTTAGATTTTGAGATGTTAAGCTTCTGCCCTGACAACTTACAATAAATTGTCAATATATCTAGAATGGCTCCTGCTTCCTTGACAGAGCCCTCTGAATATAACAGAGAATCATTAGCAAATAGGGTGTGGGTGAATGAAAGCTGCAAATTTTTCAAGGAGATGCCCTTTAATTCCCCCTACACTTGTTTGAAACTAATAAGCCTACTCAGACCCTCGACCATGATAATGAAGAGGAATGGAGACAGAGAGTGCCCCTACCTAATACTGCGTGAAGAAGAAAAGAAGCTGACTGGGGAGCCATTGATCAAGACTAAAAACTTAGCCCCCTTTACACATGCCATGATCCATTTGATCCATTTGGACTTAAAACCCATTTTTACCATAATCAGTTTGAGAAAATCCCAATTAACTCTGTCGTAAGCTTTCATCATGTCTAGTTTCAAAACCATAGCTTGTAACCTCTGAACCTTGATCGAGTGAAGAAATTTATGAGCTATCATATCCCCTTCCACTGTATCTTTCCCTGGGACAAAACCCCCTGCTGGTCTGAGATAATCTTGGGGATAATCTTCCCAAGATGGACTGAGATAGATTTTGTAATGATTTTATAAATCATGTTACACAATGATATAGGTCTATAATTAGCAAAAGAAGTAGGATGAGGGCCTTTGGGAATCAGCATAATGAGAGTATGATTAAAGGCTCTGAACATAGAAGAATGTCTCCTAGGCTCCTCTACTAACTCCCAAATATATTCCTTCATAAATTCCTAGCACTGTTGAAAAAACAAAGGAGTAAGACCATCTGGGCCCGGGGCTTTATCAGCTTTCATGGCGAACACCAAAGAATTGATTTCCTCAATAGAAAAAGGGAGAAGAAGGAAATTATTGTCTGGCTCTGATACTATGGATGGGATATAATGCAAATCTGTCTAAGTTTATGGTGAAAGATCATCCGAGGATGAAAGGAGATCTTGAAAGAACCGGACTACTTCCGCCTGGATATCCTGCTCTGAGGAGAGAATGTTATTGTGAGCATCATTGATTTGAAATATGTCCTTCTTTTGTCTACTCACCTTAGCTGAAGCATGAAAAAATTTTGTATTTCTATCTCCCTCCAACAACCAGAGTTCCCTAGACCTCTAACGCCAATAAACCTCTTCCCTGAGTAGTATTTCATCCATTCTGCCTTGCTATTTTTTCTGAGATTCATACACCTACTGGTCTAGCCCATGGAGAAGGACGTGCTCATTCAAAAAATCCAATTGTTGTTGAATATCCCATTTTTCTAAGAAAATGTTCCCAAAAGTGTTCTGGTTCCAATCCTTAATTTTGACTTTTAAGAAAGACAATTTCTTAAACAACTGAAACATCTTATACCCTTTTTCCACTGGACATTGCGACCACCATAGTCGAAGGAGAGAAGAAAATTTTGGTTCTCGAAACCACATGCGCCCAATCTTAAAATAGGACTTAGGTTTGAAAGGGGTGTTGCTCGTATCCACGTCCAAAGCCACTGCATAGTGATCTAAACCTGAAATAATGAGGATGTTAGATCTGGGGCACCCACGAGCCAAAATCCATTGGGAGTTAAGAAGGAACCTGTCTAGACGTGCGCCAACAAACTGAGGGCCCTTCTGCCTATTAGACCAGGTGATCTTTCCCTCGGGTGGTGTTAGGGGGTGAAGAGTCACCTTTTTTTGAACTTTATAAGTTCATGTGTTTATAATAGTCAAAATCTCACTCCGTTCATTTTTCCTATCTTGTTGTTTCCTCCAAAGCCTTTATATCCAAGTCTATCAAATCTAAGCCTTTGGCGTCATCAGGTTCAATTCCAAACTGTTATAAACCGGTCACTCAAATTTTAAAGTCATTCAAACCTCCTTGAACCTCTTTGAACTCCGGTTTGAAGTAGTTCAAAGTAGTTCAAATAACGGTCCAAGTCTTTTTATCTCTAACGATGTGTTCCTGCAGGAAAGCACGCATCATTTCCCCTTTGTGAGGTGTTGAACCTCTTTGAACCTCTTTGAACCCCTTTGAACTCCAGTTCAAAGTAGTTCTTGGAAAAGTAGTTCAGAAAGGGATGCAGGCGAAATTATTAATGATGTGATGTCTGACAAGACGGGCCGATTGACGTAGCATGATTCTATTTGCTGAGTCAGTGCA
Organism: Thuja plicata; assembly: GCA_018584345.1. Lineage (NCBI taxonomy): Eukaryota > Viridiplantae > Streptophyta > Pinopsida > Cupressales > Cupressaceae > Thuja > Thuja plicata. The sequence continues at coordinate 178,528 of MU226280.1, read as the reverse complement.
CAGAAATCAAGGAAATCACTTGCACGGGTGGGAAATATATGATTTGAGAGTAAATAATTATGATTGGAGAAGGTGGCAGGTCTTGAAGATACATTTTGATTTGAAAGCATTCATTTTTTGCTTCAATTGGCATTGAAGGCTTAATTAATGCCCACATGAAGCTATCTCTCCCGTGCTTCAAACTGCAAATAAAAGAAGCTTTATAAGTCATTTTTCCCTATTATGCATTCATGGACTCTCAGCGTTGGAAAGGTGGTTTGGTCGGGTTCAACTCTTACAGGTAGCTTTTTCCATCTCTACTCCTCGTTTCGGGTTGTTGCTTAAAGTTCAATATTTCGAGCAGTGAGCTGGTAAACTCTTCATTTTCTTGTGCAAGTATGAAGTCTGTTATGCACTTCTTTGGAAATGTAAAGAACCTAGAATGTAGGGCTCCATTCATAGTGGACACAAATTTTTTAGGGGTTTCGGTTGACACCATGAATTCAAATCTCTCTTCTCATGTTGATGAAGAGTCTGTTGTAGAAATTTTAGCTATTGGCTTACTAGAAGCAGCCGCATTCCCACCTTCCACCGTCTGTCCAGAGTTAATACAAGAGTGCATTAACAGATATGATGTTAAATCAAAGTGTATTTTAAATGCAGATGGTCAAACCCTAGTACCAGTAAACCGTGGAACCATTGCAGTAGTTTTCAAGATACCTAACGAGGGTCTTGTTAACTTCACCCCTACCCAGTCTTTGGCTCAATTTAGGGAAAATTTTGACAAGAACAGAAGCCATATAGCAAGAAAATGGACCAAAACCAACTACAAAGGCAGGTCGCGGTTACCCAAATCCCTTACTAAAGATCACATGAACCCTCTAGTGCATGATATTGTTGTCCTTCACTGATTAAAAGGTTCAGAACAAGCTTTGTACTTTGACAAATGGATGTTCTATTTTGTGGAAATTGTTCTAGAGGGAAGGCAGCACATAGATTGGGCCGAGATCATAGCCATATCCCTTAGGGATCAAATCAAGAAAACTCAAATGACCAAAGAAGGGTTTTATATGTCCTCATACTTAATGTATTGACTGGCCTGCACTCAAAACTTATCTCCTATTCAGAAAGTTCCTTGGAACGAAAGCTTGTTTATTTATGAGTATTGCCCATTGTTAAGAAAAGATAAAGTTTTAGAGGACTACAGGAAAGTACATGATGTGTTTTGGGGGAAATTACACCAAGAACTTGCAGGTGCACCAAACCAGAGAATTTCAAAGAATGCTCAGAAATTGGTCCAGATAAAAGAACAATATCTGCCCTACTTATTAAGATTTGATCTTTAATAAGCCAAGATTTTTTGGGGGCATTTATGCCTCTAACATTCCAGGAGACCATCTTCATTGTAAACTAGAAGAGGTAGTTTCTCTCCTACCCTGATTCAACTATTTAGAAATAGAGACTATAGCATCCATCTTTGAGTTCCTAGGGATAGAAGTAAAGGGAAGTGTAGTCTCGATCCCAGCAAAAAAAATTTCCTCAATCTTCTTACCCTTGGGCGGACACCCCCTCAACTTATGAGATTGAGGAGAACAAATAATAATCTGAGAAGGGATTGCGTCCAACTAGATTATACCACATGGCGGAGGAGGGGAGATGGAAGTGTGAACTAGTTTAGATTTACCCCCACTAGCCCAATCTGATGGCTAATTATCTAGCCTTCCATAAAGCATAAGATCTACCACTACGTCGATATCTGCCTCTAAAATTTTATCAACAGCCAAATTTTCTTCATGAGGACTCGAACAAGAAACAAACTATTGTGGAGTGATGAGGGCCAGATTTATACTACCACCCAGAACGTTTGGGTCTAGGTCTTGTAGGAACCTTTGTTGTAATTATTTTTGGGCAGATGACAAAGGAAAGGGTTTCCCTTCATCAAAACCTAGGTCATTATCTGCAGACCATTCTGGCTCATAATCCAAATCATGCCCTGCAATCTCAGAATTGTGTCGAAGCCATGAATCAAGCTTTGATTGGTGAGAAACAGGAATAGAAGGGATCTTGAGTGTGGCTAGGAAGGGCTTAGCCACTAGATCTGAAGAGCTAGGAACCTAAGACTGAATCTAAATCTGCTCATCCCCATGCTAGACTCAGCTAATAGGGGAGCGAGCTAAAAACCATCATCCCCCAGCCCTGAGGGAAGAGGGTCATCCTGACTAGAGAATTGATTCTGTTTAACCTGAGGGCCACGTCCATCTTGGATATCATACCTTAGAGGGTGAACTAATGACAGATCAGGATTGACCAAAACTGGGGAACAATCTTGCCAGGAATCGAGATGAGGCCCTACTTTTGACGGAGATACCATGACTCTATGTGAAGTAGAGTCCCTCAAGAAGAAAGATGGAATAGGGAGGTGGTCCCGGCCTCCCAATATTTGAGCAAAATAATCCGAATGTGAAGAGCATAGATCTTGACACACTCTAATGCAATTTCTATCTCCCGACTGGAAAGAAGAATCCAGGTGGCTAAGGGTATCCATCTTATGCATAATCAGGTCCAAATTATCCAGGATAATGGGTTTTTGAATAGGACCAAATTTTGATTCAGTACAGAGCATCTTGGGCCAAATGGTAGAAATTTCTTTAAGGACACATAACCAAGATGGAGCTCAACAATCGTTGAGATAACCCCAATCATGATGAATAAAGATGCCTATCTTGTTAGCCAAAACCTCCAAAATTTCTGGCTACCTAAATTCAAGAGGAAGGGCAAGGAGAGATATCCAAAAGGGAAAGAATCTAACATGACCCCTCTGAGGCTGGAAATAGGGAGACCAGAGTTGAGTATGGATTCCCTATCCCCTAAAAAACCACCCCTTACACTTATGAATCTGATCTCGACTGGTTTGGTTATCAAATATAGCAATGAAAAAACCCCTTACCAGAATCTACCATAAAGGTATTTTGTAAACCTGACCACTTCTTGGAAGCCCATTTATATAAATCAAAGCTAAAAGGAGAAGAGTTCGAGATCTTAGTGATGAGAGCCCTAAACCTCAAATCTATGATAGATGATGAAAGCATGTACTCAGGGATGCAAAATTTGTTTAAAACCTAGTGTCCCCTGCCGTATTCAGCAGAAACAACCTTTGGATCCATACGGCAGGGCCAACCTCACCAGTTGACCCAACCAATTTGGCATAATGAAGGGAGCTGCCTTTGGAATACAGTCTACTGAGGGAGACCCCTCTACTAATTTTGGAGAAGAGTCTTTAGTTAGATCCCCCAGATGAGATGGTCATATCAAAATGAAAATATCAAACCTCACTTTCTTATCTAGAATCCTCCTTTGCCTATTATTTTTGTGAAAATGACCTGCACCTTTGAGGGGAGGCCACTGATGGAAAAATTGATGTTGCCGTTGGCCCTGGCCAAACTTGTTATAGGATTTATCCTTCTGAGTTCCTAACTAGAAGACCCACTATGGCCAAATATGACCCGACAAAGAGGGCCCAGATTCATCCACCCAATTTCCTGATTGAAAGACCCACAATAGCATGTGCGAGGGTTTAGAAACCATCTTGTTGGGGACCTTGTTCCTCAGGGTATTTGGAAGATTCTACTCTTTTCCACCCATCAAACAAATTCCTGGTGCATTACTCTCCCCAAACTACTTTCCCCGCCTTGTAGATTGCTCCACAAAACCAGATGAAACCCTGGTCGCACGATCTCCATTAGCAGTTGCAGAGCTCATTCTTGATAGTTTCAATTGCAAAAAATAATAAATGTGGAATTAATTAAGTATGTAAAATTGATGCAAGTGATTAAGAGAAAGGGAGAAGGATTTCCTAGTAGAAAATTAAATTATCGTGATCTAACAAATTGTGGGTCTATTATACATCTTTTTTATTATATATTAAATAATTTTTTATTGTATATAGCTCACACAAGGAATGAGTCATATATACTTATATCCCATAAAAATATGGGGCTCTAATCACATAATAAATAATAATAATCCTTTTAAGATATGACTTTAGTATACACATATAGTTTGTCTAGAAGTATCGCATTACAAATGGGCATAGGCATGAGCTCCTCTATCAGAAAATTATAGGCTCATATGTATAAGGTACTCTTAGAATAATATTAAACTTAATGAACTTAGTCAATAGAATAACTAACGTGCAATAGAGATTGATGTGCTAGAATTAGAGTGAATGAGAAAATAGTGTAATTGGTATGTAAAAATAAGAGCTATTGGTGTAGATAGGGTTTTCCCCTAATTGATTTCTCTCTAAGACCTATTCACAACTATATTTTCATGTCTTAGATTTTTCAAGATCAAGAATCAAGTTATGATTTAATGATGGTCATATACCATACATAACTCCAATTGAGAACTGATCAAAGATGAAAATAAAAGAATAAAAATATAATCTTTAAAGAGAGAAAATAGAGAAATATATAAGTGAATTTTTAGAATACTCATGTTACTCCAACTAAGATTAATAAGATGTGGATCCAAGAGGGTTGTTAAGTCAATCTACACACAATATGTAGGAAGTTATACCTACTTTGTAAATGTAAAATCATATGGCATAATCTTCTTTGATAGCGGTATACTAGTGAATTAATGATTGGTGACATAAAAATGCCTAAAATTATGCATGGAACTCAACTACACATAGGTGGGAGAGAGTGACACATACAAATAATGGATTACATAATATAGCATCATATTAACCAAGTCTAGTTACTCTAGTAAAGCATAATAATACATGTAGGAAAAACATGTCTAAACATTGGATAACATTTAAGAAAAAAGAATCTATATGGTCAATATATGTTCTATATGTGAAAACAATTTGGAATGTATTTCTCATCATCTGTTTACATGCCAATATTCTTAGCAACTCAAGTAGAAAATTATGTCTCTATTTGTTAGACAATAGATTTGGTCTAAGTATCCTAAGATTATCTCCTCCAATTGGTCTCCCCCGACCAATCATGTTTTCACTCAGGAGACTTGGTGGTATTATCTTATCTGTGTGAGTTGGGTCTTATGTAAAGAATATAACAATCACATTTTTAGAGAAAATTCTATTTTCTTGGAAGGAATTTTATTTGCTAATATTAGTAATGTTAAGGAAAATATGATAAAAATTGTTCAAATTAATTATACATCCACCATTCATCAAGTTTAAAGGTTTAGTGGGCACATTGGATAATGTTAGATGCCAACATATATATCATAAAGGTACTGGGGCTATAGATAGGTTGGAATCCATGGGTCATTTTATGAACTAAATTCATACTTACACTACTACATAATAGTGGTGCTTAAGACTCAAATTTAAGACCAAAAGTTAATTTTATCTTGAATACATTTTTATATTTAAAATATATTTTTTATTTTTTAATTATCTCAAATTAAGACAATGAGAAAAAACACTTTTCATAAAATATAACTTTACTTTTCCTATCTTACATGCTCAACTCATCATTGTTACTCCATTCCTTAAAAACTATTACTCCATTCATTTAGCAACTACCAGGAACCACGACAACATTATCGTGATGTAGTTATCAACAAGAACGTGAAGAGTTATCGTCGGTATGGAGGGAAGTCGGCTCATGATTTGGTATTTTGATCAAGCTTTATGTAGGAATTTTAAATTTTACATTTTCTATGCCCTTGCTATCTTCTTCAACCTGTCTGTACTGCAAATCACCATTATGATAGTGAGCTACAAATTGTCTAATTATCTTGGAGATAAATCTAGATCTATACAAAAATAAGTAATAAATTTCTCATTCTGACTACCCTATAGATCTCTTTTGTTTTGTTTGTCTAATGCGGGTATCATATGTTGAATATTTTTTTATTCCTTTCACTGTTCTATTATGTTGGTGTAATAATATGATCTGTTGTAGTTATGTAACTACAAGAAATCAATCTGTAACTATTTTTATAACAAACTTTACATGTATAAAGGCTCACTCTCCAATCGATTCTCATTAATAAAACATATCAATTAATTCACCAATCAAAATGTGCAAGGATCGTCCATTAGACAATGAGCAGTACCTCAATATAATAAAGACAAAAACCAAGGCCCACACAAGAGAAGATAACTAAGACACCTAAGGTAATACAAACCCTTTTCCAAACAAAAAAGAGGAAAGACAAAAAGGTAATTATGACTAAATGTGTAAAAAATCTAGGCTACAACCTAGGTGAGTTTCATCGCATAGCCCTCACCCCTTTGGTTATCCTAGCAGCCACTCTAGGCCTCGATCCCCAAGTTAGAGGGGCATGTAGAATGGAACATGTTGCATAGGGACAAGGCTATTTGATTGTGCCATCACAAAAGAAACCTTCTCCTACTCCCATCCCTAGTGTATACTAGCACTAGTGGCATGGGTAAGCCATCAAATTAATCCTAATTAGTTTGTAATCCCCCATCCCAATAATTTTTATTTATGATTTCACTTGATTAAGAAAACTCATCAGTGGGTTATCCTAGCAACCACTTAGGGCCCTGACCCCACACTATGAGCCACTCACCTACTGTCCCTAGGTTCTTTACATAAAAGAAACAAGAAAAACCAATATAGGAAAGAATCAAATCTCATCATGAGATCATGCCATAAGTTCCACAAGAACATCAGATTAGTACATTCCATGTTTAAGAAACTACTTGTTGCCCCTTAATCTATTGGATAACCCTAAACCAAAATCAGGTACTCTGATGGATTAAAAACACATCTAATTTCATAAAAAATGCATAACAAGGATTCACAAAAACATAAATAAATAAATAAACTCATCAAATCATAAACCATGACAACATGGCATCATTTTATCAGGTCTACATGATCACTGGTTGTCTCTAGTTCACCGAACAACCCTAAACCTTAATCTGTCAATCAGAATGCTTTAAAACACTTAAGGACACATCAAAATACACCATACATGATATCAATGTCAAAATAATAGAAATAATAGATAAGATTAATTAGAAACATGATCCTACCAGGCTTGTTCATAAACTAGACTCCAAAACACCAAATAAGTCATATAAATGACCTATGGGAGTTTCTACGTAGATGACACACAATTCTATGTATTTCATCACTAAACCTGTGCACTTGGAATCACGTTATACACACTTAGTCAACATAACTATGCATTTTTTCATGGGATATACACAGTTGGTCCCAAAATTGCACAATTGGTAAAGTACTTAGCATTGTTGAAGGCAGTGGATAATAGGTTGATATTAAAGTTGAAACTCGACAAAATGAGGGCCCTAGAAGTAGAAAATAAGGCAGACCCAGTATATATATATTTGTTTCTCTTCCAAAAATCTCCTCAAAACCATTTATACCCCAAGATCAATTGGGAATTTGATACAAAACTGAGAACGGGTTTGTGAAAGGTAATAAGAAAAAACTATGAAAATGAACTTAAAACTTGATCAAACATGTTCCTAAAGGCTTGAAGATGATTCTAAAAGATGGAGCATAAAGAGACTTGAATAAAAATTATACTAGATGTTTGAACCATTTCATTAAACAATCATAGAGAATACAAATAAAATCCATTCTAGAGCATACAATAATTATTGACAATAAGGTGAGCGATCTCATCCAGATCATTCCCAAATATGTAAATGTATAAAACCATCGAAGGAAACACATATATCTTTATCTATCACACTCATATAATTTAAATAAACAAAATAAAATATAGAAGAGATATCATTTACATTCACACACAACAAGCACGATTTAACATAGAGGATTTCTTATAGGAAATAGATCCTAACGGGAGTCCTGCAAAGATCCAAAATAGGAGAAGGAAATGAAAAGATAGGTAATCCAAGGGAGGTCTATTCCAATCACATTGAATCCAATAAAAAATGGAAACAATAGTAGGATGCTTCATGTGAACATAATAAATCTCTCTCCCTTCCTGCATCCAATTCACTCATTTTCCTTCATAAATTTTTTTTAATCTAAAACTATCAAAATAACTCTCATCCAAAATTGCAGCCTCTATGTCCTTCTCTGAAATTTTCTTCCTAAAAATTCTTCTCTCCCTATTATCCCATGAACCTTTATTTTTAAATATAATTTTTATTCCCGTATATAATCCTTATGAAGAGAGTTATACACGACTCAACCAATTCTCAACTGACATAAAAACAATTGATTTATTAAACCAATATTATAATGTTGGTTTCCCTTCTAAAAACTGAATTTATTAATTATATAAAATTTATTTAAATTGTTTAATAATTTGAATTAAGTGTGTCTCAATATTTTATTTTTTAAGGCAAAAGTGGGTGATTCACTATATAATTATATTATATAAAATCGGATTCAAAGGCTCATTAGGAAAATAATCGGGGAAGAAAACCCTAAATCATAGCATGTACAAATTATTACAATATATGTAATCCATCCGAGCAACCAAAATGGAGAGAAGTACAAAATCTTCAAATGCTCTAAGTATGATGAAATATGACCCTATACTTGGAACCTAATAATGTCACAAATGTCTAATTACATGTAAATACAATGTATACATATGTCTAGCTTATACATCGATTGAATACATATAGGAACATTAAGACCCTCAAAATATAATGAGGTGGATGTTGAAATAGATAAGGCTATGCACAAACTCCACCATCACAGTAGATACAACCACTGCCACATAATGCATGCATCCCAAAAACAAAAGCAAACTTTGATTTCAAATACCTCCAACACATCCTCCAATTCTAGAGTCCAGGTATATATTTATCTTCATCACTATTCGCAGAATCAAGAACAAAATTAAGTTGACGATACAAAGATTTTTCACCAGGGCCAATGCCGATTGTTCTCCTCGTCAAAAAAAAATGGGGAGAAGGACCGGTTTGAAGGCATCCAAAACAAAATGTACCAAGATCAAAACTTTTCAATATCAGCCCATACTATTTCACCATACACGAAGGATGATATACCCCAAAAATGTCCACCCGCATCTTGTACATTTCCAGTAATCTGTAAGGATGTGTTCGAATCGATCTGTGGATTAACATTTAGGTCTGGAATAGAGCTCACAGAATGATGACTTTGAACATGTTGCAGAACAGGAGCATTGCCTTCATTACCGCCAACCTCGTGTTGAAATTCTAGAATATATAACAGGTCATGGACTTTTCTGTTGAACCTTATATATCATATCCAACCACTTTCCTGATTGCACGCCAAATTCGAACACAGTTGTAAGAAAAAACCACTGCTAAAGCAGTATCGTCAACATGAGCTGGAAGCACATCCTCCCATTCCTCACATCGCAGACCAACTCAATATTAATAATTAATAATTAAGGATACTATATCCTACATCGTCAACATGAGCTGGAAGCACATCCTCCCATTCCTCACATCGTAGACCAACTCAATATTAATAATTAATAACTAGCGCTTGCATCAAATAGATGCAAGGTAAAGCTGATAGGAAAATTAAAAATGTGAGCATCACATGTGCTCTTCAAAGTCTACAATGGGAAAAAGAAAGATCATGTCAATATGAAATTAATGACATTGTTGATGGTTATGGTAATGTTAGGAGGCACATTATTAGTAAAAGCATGAGATATGTGCAAGTATTATAATTGCTCAAGCAATATTGGTTGTGGTATCGATAATGCTTGTTTTGCCAGGTCCTACAGATTGTGTACAATACTACAACATAGGAGACAAGTCACGCCAATGATCTCTTCTATGGCAGTCACCTCCTTCCTCTCGCTTTATCAAATGCAAAGATTTTTCATAGTAAATCAGGCTGATAAAAGTGCATTATTTTGAATGAAAAGTTTACGCATGGAGAAAATATTTGTTGGACAAGCTTGAGCTCTAAAAACTTTCAACTTGCACACAAAAGCCTAAATTTTTCTGCCATTGAGAAATGTTCCCAATTTAAATATCCACATCTTCCTCTATAATTGACCTGGAACTACAAAAGGCCTCAAGATGGACTTCACTAAAGACCACAACATGGTGGATAAGATCGAAAGCCTTTGTGCAGATTACTCTTCTCCGGCCATGCTATTCTTGTGGATGAGGTGACAAAATTGTTGCTTGAGGCTGAGGATGCCGTGTTTAATGAGACTCAGCTTCGTGGTGAAGATTTTGATATTGTCATTACCGCCTACGGAATACTTAGCACAAGGATGTAAAATGTTTAGAACTAGAAGAAATCATGTGTAGTAGTGGGGTCATTGTCATCCATTCTGCGAATGATTTTCTTAGGGAATCCCTAATTCACGAGCATAAAGAAGAAGAAAATTTGAACAAAACGGAGTGCAACAACACAGACTACAGAAAAAATCTTAATGCAAACAGTAATTCAGCAAACATTCAAGAGTCTGGCCCATTTGGCAAACCTGCTTCCATCGGGGATCGAGAGCCATCTCTTGACATAAATTCTTCTTCTTCTAATAAATGAAGCCAACATGATTCAAAAGATATGCAATGTAGCTTCACATGCCTTTTGTAAGTTGCCCCATTCTGTCAAACAGTTACATGTGTGTCGCCTTTTCTCAAATACCAAACTAATTCCCAACCTTTATCAACACAAACAAATGGAGTCTTACAAAAGCACCATTACCAAGTAAACACATAGATAGTCAAATATGGAAATAGATAGATTTGCAATTAGTAACTAATCTGAGTAGCACAAGAATAAATGCTCATCCAAAGTCGTGAAAACTAGAGCACTGCCAATCAACTAACTCTAATCTCATTTACACAACAAAGACATATCACTTCTTTGGTGTAAGTGAGAGGAATGTTGACAAATGCTATAAAATTTGGCTTTACACCTGCCAATTGATTTTGACTAAAACTTTATAAAGCCTTTTCAACAAATCTACTTCATGCCATCATTGAACTCCATGTCAACTACGTCTCTTTTTGGGGATTTTGTGCACAGTTCATATGTCTTTCTATCTGCAATCTTTCCAATTCTAAACATTTGTTTTGATGGGATAATTATGTTCATCACTTCTAGATATCCAGTACGGCATGCATTGTTACAATGCAGGTTATTTCTAAGACTATTTTATTTAGCGTCGCCAGTAATACTATTGTCATGTACCAAGCTGATTTCTCATGGATTTCTTGTGTATATGGGTGGGGCTCTTCTTTTTTACATGGTGCGCAAATGTCATTTTATGGCTTCCAGTTCGGCTTCAAAATCAATATCATCTGTCATATTTCGCGTATAAGCATAGATTATTCATAGGCGTCAACGGAAACATATTCATGAAATTTCTATAGATTTGAAATACTTTGAGGGAGCTTCGGGAGCTTTCCATTGTGCAGACATTCTGCAACATCTCATCCCCTGAAAACACCTTTCTTTAAAACATTTTTTCAAACTGTTCATGAGCCATATCTGCGCTTTTATAATTTACATGTTCATCAAAGTAATTATGATGGTAGTTTGTGATAGGAGTTTAATCCTTATTCCATCTTCTTTGCATTAGCACAGTGACAGCCACCAATGAATGTGCTCAAAAAAATCCCCTGTACACCATCAATGACAAATCCATGTACATCGGCGATGACACATTTCCAATGCCGACAATTTGCGTGAGACAATTTTCCGGTCAAGGGTTTCTCTCCAAGAGAAGCCTATCGGCTAATTAAGGATACTATATCCTACATTGTTAATAATTAATCATTAACAACATTATATTTCCACATCATTAATAATTAATTATTAACAATACTATATTTCCATAATAAAAAGTGTGTGGGGTTGTTTAATTCATGCAACCATAGAGTAATTAATCTCAAAATTAATCTTATACATGCTATAGGATATATTCGGTAAATATAATAATATTAAATGCCTCAAAATCCATCATTCAAAAGAGGCCATAACAATCAACAATGAAACACATTAAGATAATCAAAATATCAAACAAGGTCAATCAGTAGTCAACAAGATTGTTCAAGCCAAACTCTTGACCAATCATGAATCTCAAAAACAGAACATAGCAAACATCAATGGTGAATCATCAAGAAGTGCAATTAAATGAAATGAGCAAGTGAATCATGAAAGATAAGGATCACACAACACTATCCCCATCTAGGTGAGGTGAATCTAGGTTTGTCACCCTCATCCTAGACTGACTAAATAGAAACCATGATTTTCCCAAATCAGATAATGATAATTAAGAGACATATGCAATGGCCTTGGTACAATCTCTACAAAAACAACAATCAAAGATTTCAGGGCACACTCTGACTTGTGAAGCCAAGTGAATTTGATGTCTGGTATTTGTAACCTTGCATCGCAAAGATAGTGTGTGTGTGTGTGTGTATATAGATAGATAGATAGATAGATAGATAGATAGATAGAGAGAGAGAGAGAGAGAGAGAGAGAGAGAGAGAGAGAGAGAGAGAGAGAGAGAG
>MU226280.1:146033-165611 GCA_018584345.1 Thuja plicata | reverse complement strand
TATATATATATATATAGTTTATTAAGACTTTTCTTTTTAAGTTTTACTAAACATAGGTTGTCTGACCATTTAGCAACTTCTCTGTTCGACGCTTCTGGAAAAATAGTAAATTAGGGAAAAAAAATTATGAAAAATATCTATGAAATAGGTATTTATGTTACCTTTCTATCAAAAAAATAATAAATGAATTTCAATATATAGAGATAGAGTTAGAGCGATCCAAGTGAACCTATGTCCAAATTATAATTAATGTCACTTCATAACTCAATAAACTATTAAATATTCAACCAAATTGAATGAAACCAAATGGATTCTCTAGATATTTGTGTTACAAACCTAAATTCAAAATAATTACATTCTTATCAGTTTTATAAAAAAAGTTATGTTGATCAAACTGAGTGTCACTCCTGAAAAAATCTTGATTTTTCACAAAAACATTTTTTGAAGGAGAAGGAAAAATGGATTCAAATAAATTCCAATTTAAAAAAAATATATATTCATAAACTAGAAACAAAATTCTTAAATTCACTAGTTTACATCATCTTCAAATTCTAAATGGTTTTACGACAATAGATGTCTGAAAGCGAAGTCTTTTTTTTCAGAATGTTCATTTCAGTGTCAAAGTTGGCCAAAAAGTGGGACACAATTTTGTGGGATCACCCCATGAATAACATAATCCACCACATGATTAGGGTTAGTCTCGTAGTCAAAATCCACAACTTGAATAAATAATTGATATAAGCATAGATGAGAATGACAACATATAAATCTAAAGCGTAATCGTTTATGATCATGGGTTAGTTCCAAAAGTCATAAGCATCAATCACTAAGGAGGGTTGAAAACATATTCTTGAACAAGTAATAGAAAACACATGTATCTACTAGGTGATCACATAACATCAATATCCTACAACTAAATTATTGATACCCCAGCAAAGATGGATAGACACATAGAGGAATAAATTATTACCAATATTCTATAAAATATTTACCATTCTCAAAGATAGATTTTGAATTTATATTAAATATAATAAAGTGGGTTAGGAAAACACCTCAGGGAGAATCATACTTTCATCAAAAATGACCAAAGAACAAAAGTCCTTACAAGATTCCCTAATTTTCAACAAGCATATCAAAATAGGTTAGGGTTTGAGGAGTATTACATGCCCCCCCCCCACTAAAATTTGACTTACTCCTGAAAGTAAGAAGGTACTAAACTATTCATCATTTCTAGAGCATAATTCATATTCACAAAAAAATTATTCTATTGAAACTTCTTTGCAAATCCTATATGTACTTTAAAACATAAGATTCATGTTAAACTCCCCACTTCCTAAAAATCTTTACAATTGGGAAGCAAACTCTCAAAACTATGATGATATTAGTATTATGATATGTGAATGTCACAAGTTGACATAAAAATTTATTTTAATGGAATTACACCTCAAGTTTCATTTAACATTCCAAAAAACAAAATGTGAGACTTCATTTCAATTAAGGTTCAAAATTAAAGTTCTCAACTTATACACTAACAAAGCATGACTAGCACAAAAGGGTATATAATATTGTTATTTATTATTTTCATGAAGTAAATACATAAAATAATTACTACTACACATTTAATTTCACAATCGTGAAACTAAAGCATTATAGATACTCAAAAATTACCATATACAAAAATACACCATTCTATAAAAAATCTTTTGGAAGACAAAAAATACCTCTTTTACAAAGTAAACATTATTTATTTCCATCAAAGGTTTATATTGAATATAGGGAAATGAAAATAACATAGGGCACATATAGGGGATACACACATTTTACAAAAGGTATCTTATAATTCATTTTTTATAATTTTGCTATAATAGTTTTAGTGTTCGATTCCCCCAAAAAATTTGCATTCCCCTAGAAGAGATCTAATCAATTTAAAATTTATTGCACCATCATTCATTAAGTTAGGATTGCTTCTTAGGCCTTATTGGTTATATTTACACCTTTCCTAAATTTGCATGACAAACACTATTATACAAGCATATCTAGATTCACTTAATTTCAAATAACAATGTATAGAGTTCCTTCAAATTTATTGTTTCATAAATAATTGTAGATCCATTAAGAGAAGGAGAAATGCATAAGTCCTACTGCTACTCCAATTTCAACCAATTCTTCTATTAACACATTTGAACATTTTGACCAATAGCATTAACCAAGTGTACATAGCTTTAATTGCTAGCCATTAAGCTCATACATATTAAACTCTTAAGTGTTTTAGTTAAGATAACATCATAAGCAAGTAGAAGATCGCGTAACATTCATATCAATCTTCTTCTAACACTTATTCACAATAGAAAACTCCTCATTCCTATATACCATTCAGGGTCAATCAAACAATGAATGTTGTTGATTTTCGTAATACTAAGGTGTTGATCGCAATGTCTATAAAACATGAAGAATGAATTCATCTCCATAATACTCATCTAGGATCCTAAACACTCACTAGAAAGATGTATATTTAATAAGACAAGCTTCAATAGTTAGTATCGATAATCCATTTCCTTTCTTTTATACTCCTTTTATAAAAAATTTAGTCAAGTAGACTTGCTTGATTATATTGTCTTAACACATTTTCCATGTAAAATGACATGCAAAAAGGAAATAAATTTTACAAAAACAGGAAAAAATTACTTCTTCTCTAAACAAAAATGCAAATTATATAGTCTATTTATGATAAAACCTTGGGGACATAGGTCTTTTACCCAAGGTTTTTTTAAAAAAATTTGTCACTAACACATTTTACCCAAGACACATCGCTTCTTTCCTAAGCAATTTTAGACCTTCAAACTTATTCCTAAAAAGGGAGGAGAAAGAGATAAATAAACTTTCTTTGCAACAACAATTTGTTATTTTCTTTTCAATTTCCTACTTTCAGAAGTCATGGGAGAGGGAGAAGAGAGATAGTTCAAACTACTAGTATTAATCATATCTATTACAATGATTTATTTAACCACTTATTTTCATATTTTATTCAACGGTAAGAGAAAGAATCATTTTCAATTTTCAATCGGGACATGATGCCAAATTTTCACTTCTTACCTAGGTTCAGATTCCATGAAGCATTTTGCAAATTAACCATAAAATTAAACTATTATCATTCCAGACCTATACAAATAAAATTGACTACTACCACAACCATGTATTATTTCATATTGAAGATACAAAAAATTCAATTCTAACTTAGTTAGGTACTTTGAGTAGGATATACAGTTGGGCATACCAAATCATGAAGTCAATTTAGCATTAATAAAAAAAATAGACTCCACAACATTTTAAATCAATTAAGCTAACTTGGTAATTATTATAATAAGTATTCAAAATAATAGGATGATATATTATAGGTAGGATCAGGAGATAAAATTATCCACCACTACAACTAAGATACAAAACAATTTATGACTTTTCTAGGAATACGATTACCTTTAACAACTTGAAGATGACACAGAAGTATCAAGAATTTGTTAACACGTGATTACCATTTTAGAATACATTCATTTGAACACATAATTGGTTTAAAAATTCAAAAACATAGGTAATTTATATCAGATAACTCAATCAAATAAGAACAAGTGTCCTCTTGTAAAATAAATGCAAAAACACTAAATTTTATGCCTAGGTGAGCTACAACTCCCAGAGTTCCCAGTGTGGAAACCTAGGGATCTAATACCAAATGTAATGCCCACCTAGGGAACCCGAGAGGACAAGCCAAGTAGCCAATAAAAGATGCTAATTTTTTTTCCAACCAATAAGATATGGATTGTTACCCAAAATTATAGCATACAGAAGAATAAACAAAAATAGGAAAACATTGCATTTTAAGGGTCCAATTAACACTATCTTTCAGGTATTGTTCATTAATATTTCATTATTGCATTCATTATAAGATTTCATTGTTGTAATCTAAGTATTGATCACATTTTAAAATTTCAAATTTATAACTCATCATTACATTGTGCATTCAAAGTGAATGAAGTATACAAGTGTCCTTTCATATTTCACATTTCATGTCAATCAAAGAGTACATTTGTAGAATTGAAAGCATGATAAAAGAATGGAGTAGGGGTCCCATGCATTGCCATATTGTTTATTTGTTGTCAGCTGGTTGTTTGTTAGGTTTTAGGTCTTTAGGTCCAGGTCTTCATCTTAACTAAGTCTTTAGGGTTTTTCACCTGCATCATGAGAGAGAAAATTGTGTTAGGTCTAGCTAGATATAAGCAATGCATGAAACACAAACATCATACAACTACAATAAATTCTTTCAATGTTACATATCTATCTGGTAAATTCAATGTAATAAGGAAATGTGCATCCACACTAAGTGAAAGATAGTATTAAAGGGACTGGTTTTTTTAAACATGAAACCTTTTACTATTAATGGTCATTATGATGTGTGTTGTTCTTATTTTCAAATCTAGATATCTAAATGAAAGGGACTTAGTGCTTCTATCTGAGAAACCTTTTTTAGAAAGACATCAACATGTTAGTTTAACAAACACTAACAAACCAACCAACATTCATGAATGAGTATCATCTCATATGACACTCACACACAAACATTAATTGGCTAATTTTATTTTCTGACCTAACAGGTTGATTGGTGATGTGTGTACAATAGGTGAACAAGTAACTAAATGCAGATAACAAAAGAAATGTAGTGAGTGTCACAAGCCCATCTCAAACTTCACTTAAGGCATTACATACAAGAAAGTTGTGTGCATCACAAGAGGTTATAGTTCATGAAGATGCATCACAAGAAATTACAGTTCATGCAATGCATGAAGGATGATACAATGATGCTGCAGGGGACACATAGGCAATGAAGGGTCAAGAGAATAGATATGTAGAAATGGAGGTGAAATGTTTACTGTCATCATACAAGATGAATTGAAAGTAATGTTGTTACTGTAAGTATGCAAATGTAGAAAAGACATGTGAATTGGAGTCAATTATAAAAAATGCATGCTTAATAATCAATCATGTTATCATCAGTCTCATGTTATTCAAATGTTGTTGTTTATGCTTACATACTAGTATGGTTTGCAAAAAATGAAGATGTATAATAGTGTTAATAATCTACATATGAGCTACACATATAAGCTAGCAAGGGGTAGGAAGCTAGGAAGACCAAGGAAAAGAAGCTCAAAAAGAAGTTCATCTCCTCCTACTTACTACACTGATTTACCCAATTCAGATCAAGAATCTTCAAAAAGTCCTCTAGCACTTCAATTCCAAGTTGTTCTTTAACAACCAATAGAAGAAGGAAAACCAGCATCTTCAAGTTTTGCTGCAGTAGCACCAAGAATGGCTAGAAGACTTCCTTTTGTGCCATTTGGTCAAGGCATCCCTTTTAGGATTGCAAATCACAACAACATACCATTGGCATCCTTGAAAGGATTGTCATCTTTCACGGGAGAAGGACAAACAACAACCATTGAGCAAATAAGAAATGTTTCTTCTCTTTGCAAGGTGTATCATATCATAGAGGAGGATGTATCTTTGAGCCTATTGGCTACATCATTGAATGGAAAAGCATTGGAATGGTTCCAAACTCTTTGAGTTGGATCAATTGCTACATGGGATGCACTAGGTGAGGAATTGTCTAAATTTTTTGAAGATAAATCTAAAAATCTTTCTTTGGTGGAACAACTAACTACTATTAAAAGGGATCCACAAGAAGAGATGAGTGATTTCAATCTCTGATTTCAAAATACTTGGAATAGGATTCCTGCCATGGTAAGACCCTCTGCTGAATATGCATTTTTGTACTTCCTTAAAAGCCAAAATAGTGATATTTCAGTTATGATCCAATCTATGGGGGGGGGGGGGAATTCTTTACCTCAAACTTTTGATATTACAATTAGGGCAGAGAATGGCCTTATTTAGGTAGGGAAGATAGCCCCTAGGACACCTATGCCTTTATTTCCTAGTATCCAATCCAATATGCCATTGATTACCTTGCCTTTGGCTTCATTACCATCTTATAAAAATGAAGAGATGAGGCTTGATGCCCCTTTTAATGAGTTACAAAGCATAAAATACAACTAGCAAAAGATTGAGAGCTTATTACAAACCTTCGGAAATGAGTTTTTAAACCTTAAAAGCCAACAATATAAAGGAAATCCAATAGACCATACTCAAAACCAGTTTGCTAGTTCTTCATCCCAGCAACCTAATCAACCCATTTACCAAGGTAACAAGAAGAAATACCAATGAAATAGCAATGGTAATAGGCAAAATTGGAACCAAAGACCTTATAGACCTTATAATCCTGCACCTCTTAATACCATTAGAGATATTTTTCCTAACCAAAATAACCTTGCTACTGATTATGAATGGTGCTATCCTTGTGGGAAACCCCACAATCAGTCTAAATGCACTAATGGAGTGCTTAATCAAGTCCTAATTGTTCAAAGTGTGATTGATTCACAACCTACTGCATCCATTAATGAGATTCAACAATAGTCGGATCTAACTTATCTAGACACTACATTTCTAAATTTGCAAGAAGAAGAGTTATGTGGAATGAGTAGTGATTTACCTATATCAGCAAACACAAGTGCCAAGAAGAGAGATCTAGAATCAAAGTAGTCAACTGCTAAGATTTCTTCCACAACTCAATCACCACTCATTCCTCCTATTTCTATTCTAAAAGATCACTCCATTCTTGTGAACAAAGAGCAACAACGTTAGAAGTAGGTGGATCAAACCATTGGTAAATCACCTCAAAAGGTATAGTTTGTTGTTCCATATAATATTGTTGATAATATGAAGAAGATGAATGTTTCTATTTCTATGTCAGATTCATTAGCCATTCTAGGGAAAGCTTATTTATTGAAGGAATATTTGTCTAAAGGGACAACAAGTTCATAGAAAGTAGTTCAGCAGCCTCCTAGAGTGGTTATGGCTAGTTCAAATCCCTCTAAAGTTCAGGAAACAATAGCTAAAGAAGAAAAGAATACTGCTAAAGTGCAGCAATCAACAATGACAGTTGATAAAAAGCTAGAAAATATGCAAAAGACAACACAAAAGGAAGGTAAGAAACCTGCAAATAATAAACCTCCTCCTTTTTATGTTTCTTTGATCATTGGAAACAAATTTTTGCATAATTGTATGGTAGATAGTGGTGCAACGAGCACTATCATGCCAAACAAAATAACTGACTTGTTGGATTTAAAGTATGAACCTCTTGAGAAATGAGTGGTCCAGCTTGATGGTACTTTAGTCAAGACCTTAGGGGTTGTTAAAAATGCAAGCTTGACCTTACACTCATGTCCAAATTTCTCAATTCCTCAAGATATTTATGTCATAGACCTGCCACCTTATTTTGCCCTATCTGTCAAGGGACTTTACAACCAAAATAGATGGATATTTCTCATCAGATTGGTCTCACTTGTATTTCAAAACTAGATATGGTACTAAGGTACAACCATAAAATTAGAATTATTGGCCAATGATCACATAGAGCCTTATAATCCTAGTCATATCAATGCAAGTTGTGTGATTATGGATTCAGATGAGATTAATAATTATTCAGCTTATAAAACACAAACTAAGGAGTATCCTGATATTGTTTTGGATGAATGGGAAAATATAAAATATCAAAATGATGATATGTTTGATGCTGGTTCTGATAACTATGTGATTTTGGAATCTGATGCATTTTTTACTAATATGATAAAAGATCAAGGTTCTGAATCTGAATTATCTAACTAGCTATGAGAATTATATTTTGATGGATCTAGGAATAAAGATGGTATTGGTGCAGGGGTTATGTTAGTTTCACCTGATGGTGATAAATTTTATGCTGCATACAAATTATCTTTTCCATGTTCTAACAATGTGGCTGAATATGAAAGTTTGATTCAAGGTTTAGAGTCGGCAAGGAAAAGAAGAATCAAATGTTTGATGGAATTTGGGGATAGTGAGTTGATAGTAAAACATGTGAGAGGTATCAATGTTGTTTAAAATGATCTTTTGAAGTTGTATAAATCTAGAGTATCTAATATTCTAGATGATTTCGATGCATTGAACCTCATTCCTATACCTAGAAGGAAAATTCAGCATGTTGATAGGGTGGCTGGTATTGGTGCACATGTTTCAATTACTGAAAATAAAGGATAGATCTCAAATCAGTCACATGTCAAAATTGTTATGAGGCCATCTATCCCAGATAATGATATCAATTGGTAGGTTTTTAACACTGATGAACATATTTTAAGTTTTATGACTGAAACAGAAGATTTTTCATCTTCTAAAAATGACAAAATCAGTCAGCAAATGGATGATCAAATCATTCAGCTGAAGACTAATAAGCTTCCAAAGGGATTGGTCATCCTAGAGTAAACTTTTAACTCTGATGATCAATTTATAAGGAATAAAACCAGCTTGCTGATCAAGGAAGATCACTATGAAGAGGTGGAGATATTCAGAGATAAGTATTTGAAGGTTGGTAACATTAATTCTCCTAAAGAAAAAGAATCGCTTTTTTATTTGTTCAAACAATATAATGATGTGTTTACATGGGATTATGCTGATTTGAACGGATTTGATCCTCAATTAATCCAACATATCATAGAAATAGAGCCAAATGCTAGGCCAATCAGACAGAGGCAAAGGCATATTAACCCCAAGTTAGAGCCCTTAATGTTGAAAGACATGAATAAACTGATGGATGGTGGTATCATATTTCCTATCAAACACACATCCTGGATTTCCAATTTAGTACCAGTAAGGAAAAAGAATGGAGAGATAAGACTTTGTGTAGACTTTAGAGACCTTAACAAGGCATCTCTGAAAGATAGACACCCTCTTCCTTCAATGGAATAAATTTTACAATATGTCTCAGGTTCATAGAGATTTTCACTCCTAGATGGGTATTTTGGTTATAACCAATTTTTAGTCAAAGAATCAGACTAATTTAAAATATCCTTCACAACTAAATGGGTACAATGGCTTACAAAAGAATGCCATTCAGATTATCAAATATAGGAGCTACATTCTATAAAGCAATGGACATGGCTTTCAAGAATTTAATGTATAAATTTGTTCTATTATACCTAGATGATGTCACAATTTACAGAAAGGTTGCAAACCATTGCATAGATCATCTAAGACAAGTGTTACAAACATGCAGAGAGTTTGGAATCTCTGTTAACCAAAAAAAAGTTTGTTTTGCAGTTCATGAAGGTAAAATTTTAGGATACCAAGTGTCTAAAGAAGGTACAACTATTGATCTTGAAAGGATTCATGCAATTCTAGAACTGTCATTGCCAAAACATAAGAAAGGATTGCATAGTTTTATTGGGAGGATAAATTTTGTTAGACACTTTATCGCTAATATTGAAAACTTGTTAAAACCTTTGACTACTATGCTGAAGAAATATTTACCTTTCAGATGGACTGATGAGGAAAAGAGAAGTTTTGAACAAATTAAGTAGGCTTTGTCATCAGTCCATACTTTAGCTAATCCCTATTTCTCTAAGGATTTTATTTTATATGCTTATGGTGGTTTTGACACTATTTCAACAATCCCGGTACAAAATAATGAGGATAAACAAGAGCAATCAGTTGCATTTTTCAACAAAGGTATGGATGATTATGAGCAAAGGTACAGTTTTCTTGAGAAACACATGCTAGCAATTATTAAAGCCTTGAAAATTTTTAAGAATTTAGTTGCTAGGAATAAAATACATCTAATGGTTTCACATCCTAGCATTAAAGATTTCTTATTGAACAAAGATGACAAGGAAAAGAGAGAAGGATGGATAACAAGAGTTATAGAATATGATGTGCAAATTCATGTAACCAAGTTGGTTAGAGGCAAATGTTTGTGTTCTCAGATGGAAAAAGAAGAAGATAAGGTTGAAACCACTAAAGAGGTTGCCTTACTCCAAGGTAATTCTGTGTTAATCAATGACTTGACATCCTGGTTATCAAATATGACTAGATTTCTACAAACAGGTTAATGTCCAATAAATCTTGATAAAGACAAAAGAAGGTACTTCAGGTTACAATCTATTCCTTATGTTCTAATTGATGATATTCTTTATAGGAAAGATTTTTTAGGTATGCTTCTCAAGTGCATAGAATATGTTGATCAAACCAAGATTTTATCTGAGTTTCATGATGGATCATGTGGAGGGCATTTTAGTCCTAAAACTACAGCCTAGAAAATTACAAGAGCTGGCTATTACTAGCCAGATTTATTCAAAGATGCTCATTCTTGGGCAAGAAAATATCAAAAGTGTGCTTTGTTTGTAGGAAAGCAAATGTTGGCAACATTGTAATTAAAGCCAACCATTATGGATCAACCATTTAATAAATGGGGAGTGGACTTTATAGGTTCAATAAGTCCTAATTTTAGTGCAGGCCATAAATGGATTTTGACTGCTACAGACAACTTTACCAGATGGATTGAGGCCATTATATTAAGGAGTCTATTGGATCTATTGTGTTGAATTTTTATGATGATATTGTAACTAGGTTTGGTGTTCCTCAATCAATAATTTCAGATAATGCTTTAGCTTTTGTTGGTTCAGCTATAATAGAGTGGGCTGTTAAAAATGGGATTTATCTAAATACTTCTTCTAACTATTATCCTCAGTGTAATGGTCTTGCAGAGGCTACTAATTAAAACCATATAGGATCATCAAAAATACTTTGTAGTAAAATAAGAGAGATTGGCACTCTAAACTGAAGGTAGCCTTATGGCTAGATAGAATCACACCAAAACATATTATTGGGAATTCACCTTATGTTCTGGTTTATGGTAAGGAGGAAAGATTGCCAATTTCTACTAAGTTTCCCACTTTACAACTACTTGATGAAATGATGTTGTTTGAAGAGGAAGATCCTCTTAAGCTGAGATATGTTGAATTGCTACAGCTTGAAGAAGAAAGAAGAAAAGAATTGAAAAATATGGAGTTACGACAAGAGAAAACTAAAAAGGTATTTTGATAGAAGGGATACACCTAGAGTCTCCAAGGAAGGTGATTTATTACTCAAGTGGGATGTGTTGAAGAGCAGACCAGGTCAGCATGATAAATTTGAGAATTTTTGGTCAAGCCCTTTTGTTATTATAGCTTGCAAAGAGAATAATGGTTTCCAGTTGTCTACAACTGATGCAGAAGTCCTGTAGATTCCAGTTAATGGAATACACCTAAACCTTTACTTTGAGGGTTAGGTTTAGTTTAGTTTCCTTTTCAATAAGTGTTATCCAAGCATTAGGTCTTTAGGTTGCATGAGTCTAGATTAGATGCATTTTCATTTCAATAATGGTTGCATTCATGGTTTCTAGTTTTATAACTCTATTTCCTAAGGATAAGATCTGCAGGTCATGTCTAGTAGGCAGACATCCAGCAGAAGTTCCCACAAATGTTACCCAAAGTTCCAGCATACCAAAGAATAAACAAAAATAGGAAAAGATTGCATTTTAAGGGTCCAATTAACACTATATTTCTAGTATTGTTGATTAACATTTCATTGTTGCATTATTTATAAGATTTCATTATTGTACTCTAAGTATTGATCACATTTTAACATTTCAAATTTATAACTGATCATTAGATTGTGCATTCAAACTGAATGTAGTATACAAGTGTCCTTTCATATTTCATATTTCAGGTCAATCAAATAGTACATTTTTAGAATAGAAATCATGATAGAAGTTTGGAGTAGGGGTCTCATGTATTTCCTTACTATATGTTTGTTGTCAGCCGGTTGTCTGTCAGGTCTTAGGTCTTCAAGTCCAGGTCTTCATCTTCATAAAGTCTTTAGGGTTTTTCACCTGGATCATGAGAGAGAAAATGGTGTTAGATTCAGTTGGATCTAAGCAATGTATGAAACAAAAACATCATACAACTACAATCAATTATTTCAATGCTGCATATCTATCTAGTAAATTCAATGTAATAAGGAAATGTACATCCACACTAAGTGAAAGATAGTATTAAAGGGACTTGTTTTTTTTAAACATGAAACCTTTTACTATTAATGGTCATTCTGATGTATGTTGTTCTTATTTTCAAAGCCAAATATATGAATGAAAGGGGCTTAATGTTTCTATCTGAGAAACCCTTTTTAGAAAGACATCAACATGTTAGTTTAACAAACACAAACGAACCAACCAAAAATCATGAATGAGTGTCATCTCATATGACAGTCACACACAAACATTAATTGGCTCATTTTGTTTGCTGACTTCTTGGCTGAACAATTATCTTAGAACACATAGAATTGGACTGCTATCTTAGAATTGGACACCCTAATGACTTCTAAGTAGCTTATTTAGTCTCATTTAATTATCGACCAGGGACGTAAACTTGGAATGGTATTTGCAAAGTATATGCTTCAAACCTTATTGATTCTCATGGATAATCCTATGGAATTGAAATACATTAAGCTTCAGGAATCTATACTATATCAATTAAATTTGTTTACTCTAAGAAAATAGTAATTATGAGTAGGGGTTACTCTACTTGCCTATGCTGCAAGAACAGTCCACCAGTTCTATTACCAGTGGCTGCAGGAATAGCATAGTCCTATTTACTTCTTAATGAACAAGGAAACAACTTCTAATCTAATAAAGCAATTAACTCACCAAGTGAGCCCCCTTGGATGAGTGAATAGAAATGCAATCAAGATAAGCGAGTGAAACTAAAATTATGCACTCTATTCATTCATGGAGAAAATGTAATTGGAAAGTAAAATAGTGTTACAATGTCAACTTCTATTCCACAAATTATATCAACTAACTCGACTCTAAAGAGTTACAAAAGTCATATTATTTAAAGAGAAACTACACTACTCCCTAAATATAGGATCAGTCCATTAATGAGGATCACTAACAGATACAAAGTTCTCATAACATAAAATATCAAACAACAAGAGTAAGTCTTCAAGCTCCTCCTAGAATATAGCATGCAGTGGTTTGAGATCTGTGTGCGGTGTTTACTCAAGAAATAAATTTACTTGTTCCTCCACAAAAGTCCTGTGGCACGCCCTTCTTCAACCACTTACTTAATTCCTTTGATTATGATGGTGCTTTTGCAAGAAATGGCTATCGTTGAATCCTTCAACACCACACTGGTATTCTTGAATGCGCCATGAATTGATTCCTACAAAATGGTTAGCATACACAACTTCTGAGACATATATATATATATATATATATATATATATATATATATATATATATATATAAAATACTAAGAAAGAAGTGTTAGTTTCCATTTGATACTCTTGCACGACATTCAGCTACAAGAAGGAGACTACCCATAAACATAGCATAGGAAATAGGATTATTCATTAGCATGCAACTACTTATATCCTGCAACTTCTATCCATCAGTTCCAATCAAAATACATCATGTTCTTACCATCCATTTACCTACTTATGTCTTTATATATATAAAAAATACATATAAAAAAATAAGTTTAAAGTCTCTATTTCGTAAGCAAATTGCTGAAAAAGAAAGTAAGAAACATGGAAAAAATGGCCTTTTTAGGAGGCTCGTTATTTCCCCCAACTACACTATTGCTGGTCCCCAACAATCATAAAATTATAGATCCTGTCCCTAAGCCTCAGGTCACTGGTAGTGTTTTCACCTGGCTCATCAACAACATATTTGAAATATCCATGGTTGTCTCAAATTCTTTCCCACCTTTGTGTTTCCTGAGTTATATCATGATCTTCTACACTCTCATTTACTACCAGTAAAGGCTGCATGAGGATAGGACGTTGAAACCTTAAGGACATCCAATAATGCATCTATTTCAAGCCTAGCATTATAGACCATGGGTCTCGGTGAGTGGCAATAGTTAAATTCTATGGAGAATGAGGCTCCCTAATTTTTAAGTCATGGGACATCTGCATCCACCTCTGTCTGCAAGTTGCGATCATGGCCTCAATATCCTGTGATGAATTCTACTCCCAATCTACATATACCTACTCTCTAACTAGAAGGATCTTGTGAGACCCACTAGGATTCATTGTGATTGAGATCCAATCAAGGAAAGTCCACCTAGAACTCTGAACTTCAGGTCTCATCATGAGGGGTGTGTATATCTCACTGTCTCTATATGGTAGAGCCTGATGATCTCTGCTAATCTCATTTTGAATCAAGGACATTACTGCCCTCAGCTAAACATCTCCCACATACAGAAGTGAATTCTAATCCCTATTGTCTAGCACAACTAGATTGTGGAAATACAATTCATAGAACAGGTTTTTGATGGGCATGAGTGCTGACTGGAAGGCATCATAAAATTCATGAGGTGTAGCAATAGAAGGATTTAATCCCTCTACAATCCTTGTTAATTGAAAGTTAACAAATTGTTCCCTAAGGAACAAAGCATAAACTAGAGATGGTGACCTACATGCCATTGCTACAGGAATCAATTCAGTGATCTACTCAACTCTCCTCTCCAATACTGCAATCTGATTTATTTTCTGTTCAAGTTGATAAGCCTGCTCCTTAATGATCCTTTTCAGCTTTTCTATTTCCAATTTCCATTGTGCCTTTCCCAAATAAAATTTTGGTATAAAATCAATCCTACTGCTATAGATGTTGATAAATCTGGTTATGACATGGGTCCTTGTCGAAGAACATCAATCCACCCAGATTCAGGTTGAGGGATTCTTACTGCTTCCTCTTCAGTGGAAGTAGCCCCTTTTCCTTCATCATGAGTTTTCACTGAACCATCTGCTTGGCAGGATTCATCAATTGAAGCTTTTCCTTTCCATAAGACAAGGGTTTTTATCAAATCATCCACCTAGGATGACTCAACTACCTTGACCAACATGTCCAATCCATCTCTACTCATTTGTTCAAACACCTTTTCAACAATGTCCTTATCTATGGTAGGGAATTCATCAGGGGGTAGGTTTTCTAAATTGTCATCAGCATCTTGCCCAACAGAGTTATTGAAAAATTCCTTTGTTTCCTCAGAATTCTCATCACTATATACAAGGATGTAATCAACTTGTAGATCATCTATAGCTTCATCATTCATAACATGGGATATGGTGTCACTATCTGTTCTTTTTGGAGCCATTTCCTCCAAAGGGCACTTCTCTGCAAATTCAGAGGATTCAACATTTATAACTGAATTAGGGGTTTTTTCTACCTTACTGGTACTAGCAAAAATTCTAGCACTTTTCTTGATAGGGGTTTGAAAAGATCTCAGAGGCTCCTTTCATTTCCTCCTGCTGGAGTACACCTCCTCTGTAATGGCTACAGGAGGTTCTTTTGGCATTGCCTCCTTCAGATACGGAAAGGGTTTCTCAGCTATATTACCAACATATTCATTAGTAGGAGGTTGTTGTTTTTGAGTCATTTCCTCTGTCTCTATGGTTTTACCTTTATCCTTCATGACAACAGACCTAGTTTCTTCGAAAGGTGAAGTATCAGGAGTGACATTGGCTTCCCTATCTTTTCCTTTATTTTTATCAGACATGGGTTTACTAACATTGTAGGCTCTTTTCCTAGATAGGAAGGTCTAGAAGAAGATGCTTTAGGAACGGGATCTATTTTCTATATTACTTTATGAACCCTCATTTCCATGTTAACCCTACTACCTACACCCTATCCTCTAGGGCCAACCACTCTAGGTGCTATTTCTTCCATGGCCAAGAATACTTCCCAATTCCCAATTGATTGTTTAATTAATTCTCTTTCTACAACTAGCTTAATTAAATAGTGATGGGAAATAGATTGAGCTTTTCATGACTGTACTAGAGACGTCTACTTTTTCATAATATTAAATAGAAAACTATGTAAGTTTACAGACCTATTTTCATGGCGGAGGGTGCTTAGAATCTTGAAATGCAGTCCATGTAGGTACTTGTAACGACCTTCCCAAGTGCAGTAGGATATTATGAATGTAGCTAGCTACATAAAATCCATGGGTAATGATGTTCTTGAAGTTCCTTGCTTCTTATCAATATCTAGTTGTGGGTCACCATGTAGGGTAAATTATGCACTGGCTGAGCGCAAGTCAATATCCTTACTCCACTTTTCTCCTTCCTATGGCAATTTTGAAACTCCTACCACAATTTCCTCTAATAATTATATCCTTAGACCCTTAATCACTGCAAACTCATTGCTCGGAGTATTTAGAAATTAAAAAGCAATTTCTTCATCAAAGCCATTAAGGCTTAAGAAGTAATCCATCCATCCCCTTCTTTGAAACATTTCACTGGTGGCCAGGTCCGCAAGTAGAACTCGATGATCTATAGGATCATGGCTCTAAAGGCCTTCACTCATTATAAATGATAAAAATGGCTCTGTAGGAGCTCCAAAGATGCTACAAAAAATTAGAAAATGCAGGACTTCTTACGGGCGCAAGATGTTTTTTACGAGGAAAAGAATTGAAGTACATAATAGCTTTTAATTCCAGGAAAATAAACATTATTTTGAATGGTATTCATAAATACATCCGCATGTGTTAAGTTCCACAACCCAAAAACATCGTGAAAATGCGATTATTAAGTGAACCTTAACTTTAAATTGCTTTCAAATCATGATGACTTAATCATGGAAGGACAGTTAAGCTTCCACATGATAGTGGTCACTGTAAAAAGACAAGAAATAAAGTTTGCCTTTTTGCATGATAAAATTGATATGTTTTATGGAAATATTTGAAACAAGTATTAAATAACCCCTCCCCCCAACTAAGTGTAAGACATGGGTCCCACCAAGACTTTGTGTGCAAGAATAAGAAAAAGAAAAGAACACTTATTTCAAAAATAAAAATGAATAAAATAATATACATGCAAAAGAATGTGTTACTAACCTGAGAGTTGTTGCATGAAGAGTGTTCTTCTATGCTACACACACTGATGGAGTGATGTGATGGAACAGACACATGGTAGAGAGAGGAGGTGAGGTGGATTTTTATAACGGAGAAATAAATTCACAAGAGCTAAATGTTTATTATGGAATTTGTGAGAAAATCACAGTTTGGCAGAAATCTGGGTGGAAGACTCAAATGCTTTAGCTGCAGGAGTGGAGCTATCTATTCTCTAATGGAACTACTATAGGAAGTCTTGACCACTCATAGGCTTGTGATATATCTTAAGATGATGCCCGTTTATAAGCAGTTTGAATCATACATGATCAATGGTAGATAGCTGAACTGCCCCATTGTCAAAAATTGAGACTATTTCATACAGCCCTAACCAATGTGTCTAAAATTTTCATGGAGCATACAGATGGCGAGAGTCATAGAGAAAGTCCCAATAACCAATGGAAAACTTCTTATCCTTGATGAATCTGTCATGCCACTTCTTCCACTGCTTTTGAATCAGTTCAGTGTTGTGAAGTGCAGACTTCCTATACTTGTCCAATCCATTAAGTTGCAGGAGCCTGTCCTCTTGTGCCTTGGTAATGTTATTATCTAACTCAACTGCCATCATGAGAGTTTTATGGTGAAAATCAATAGGCATGGATGGAGATTTTCCATAAACCAACTCAAAAGGAGTAGAACTAGTAGTGGTTTTCCAAGTTGTTCGATAAGCCGAAATGGCTTTTGGAAGGCAGGTAGCCCAATCCTTCTTGTGAACAACAACTATTTTGGTTAGAATGGCCACTATTTCCCAATTTTTGATCTCAGTCTGCCCATTGGCCTGAGGATGGTATGGTGAAGATTTACCATGCCTCACCATGTACTCATTCATCAATTCAACAATAATATTAGAGGTAAACTATGTCCCTTGATCTGTTACTATTTTTCAAGGCACACCAAACCTAGTAAAAATAAACTCATAGAGAAACTCTACTACCTTATAATCCCTTTCATGCCTCGTTGCTTTTTCTTCAACCCATTTGGTGGTGTAGTCAGTGCATACTAAGATATAAGACTTACCATGGGAAGATGGCTCAATGGGACAAACAATGTTGATGCCCTATTTGTCAAATGGTTTTACCACCACCTAAGGCTACAAGGGCATTTCATCAGACTTTTTTTGGCATCCCACCCTATGGCATCGGTCATAGTGCCTGGTATGCTTAGCTACATCTTTATGTAAGGTATGCCAGTAATAATTAGTTGTCAACACTTTGTATTCTATCCTTTTTCCTGCAAAATGACCACCACACGACTCATTATGACAAGCTCGAAGGATGTCATAAGTCTCATCTTCATGAACGCATTTGTGGGTGACTTGATCAGGATCTGTGTAGAACATAAATCTAGAGATCCATGAAAATTTTAAGATTTTCTCAACCAGTAGTCGACATTCACATGGTGAAAAATGAGGTGGTGTTCTTCATGTAGCAAGGTAATTGTCGATGTCAACATACGATGGATTGTAAGTTGCAAGAGAGAATAGATGCTCTTCCAAGAAACTTTCATTGATTGCTATAGGATCATCAGGAACTTGTAATCTAGAGAGGAAATCAGCTACCACATTAGCTTTTCCTGGTTTGTCAATGATAGTTATATTAAAATCCTACATGAGGAGTAAGCAGCGGGCTAACCTACCAGAGATGGCGGGTTTTTTCATCAAGTATTTGATTGTTGAGTGATCAGTATAAACAAATACTTCATAACCAGTTATGTAATGTATGAATTTATTTAGTGCATAGATTGCATTAAGAATTTCCTTTTCAGTAACAACATAATTTAGTTTAGCACCTTGCAGATTTTTTCTTATGTAATAAATGACATGCTCAACTATACCTTCTCTTTGTCCTAGCACTACTCCAATGGCATTGTCAGATGCATCGATATGGATATGAAAGGGCAACTTCTAGTTAGGTCCTCTAAGAATAGGGGTCTTTGTCAACACATCTTTCAATTGCTGAAATGATAGCTCACAATCAGCTGTCCATTCAAATTTTGCTTCTTTCTTCAACAAATTGTACAATGGGGTGGCAAGTTGGCTGAAGTTCTTAATAAATCTCCTTTAGTAACTGGCATGACCAAGAAAACTCTAGACATCCTTCTTCTTTGCTGGAGTGGGGAGTGTAATGATGACTGCAATCTTTGCAGGTTCAACCTGGATACCAAATGATGAGAGGTAATGCCCTAGGACAACTCCCTCCTCCATCATCATATAACACTTCTCACTATTAAGTGAGAGGTTGTAGTCTTGACATATTTTAATAACTTTTCCCAAATTAGCATGAGCCTCTTTGAATGTAGTTCCATATGCAGTGAAATCATTCATGTATATTTCAACATAGTCAGAAGTAATGTCAGAAAAAATACTTATTTAAATCGATCAGATTTCCACAATCCATTGAATTTTGAGCTGAATTTCTGGTTATTTGATTGTGTGTGTTTTTAAGCATCAACGTTTCGGATCACACTCCGTGATCCATCATCAGGATGAGAGAGCAGTAAGGAGAAAATAATAAGAAGCAAACTCAGCCTCACTCAAATGATAAAAGAAGGGCTGGGGTGAGAGAGAAGGCACAGAAAACAAGGGGGCTAAAAGTAAAGTAAAAAATAAAAGACTACCAAGGGAAAGAAATAAGAATAACAATAATACTAATAATGATAATAATAATAATAATAATAA
>MU226280.1:132763-145933 GCA_018584345.1 Thuja plicata | reverse complement strand
GAGTTTGCTTCTTATTATTTTCTCCTTACTGCTCTCTCATCCTGATGATGGATCACGGAGTGTGATCCGAAACGTTGATGCTTAAAAACACACACAATCAAATAACCAGAAATTCAGCTCAAAAATACTTATTACTACCCTTTGAAAAGTAGCAAGTGCATTACATAATCCAAATGGTAGAACAGAATAAGCAAATGTTCCCCATGGACAGGTTAATGTTGTTTTATCTTGGTCTTCTAGTGATAGCTAGATCTGGTTGTAGCCATTGAAACCATGCAGGAATGAAAAATACTTCTTTCCAACAAGGTTGTCATGTACTTAGTCAATAAAGGGCAATGGGAAGTGATCTTTCTTTGTGGCTTTATTAAGATCCCTATAGTCCACACAAACTCAACATTTTCCATGTTTCTTTTGGACAATTACAAGAGGGGAGACCCACTGGCTGTCAGAAATCGGATATATAAAGCCAACTTAGAGGAGGTTTTGCAATTTAGCTTTTACTATATCTCTTAGTGCAGGGTTTATTCTCCTTTGAGCTTGCCTAATAGGTCTAGACTAAAGACTTATATAGATCTTATGGGTAGACAAATTTTGGTCAAGTCCATCCATGTCAGTATAGTCCCATGCAAAAGCTTGTTGACTCTCTTTAAAAGTTGGAGAAGGCTAGACATCTGAGATTCAGTGAGATTATTATTGACATTCAATTCCTTACCTAAGGTAATCTCTATTCTTTTGAATTTATCTAGCATGTGAAATTTTGCAAAAGAAGGTGACTTTATCTCATGGGGTAACAAAGTATGAAGATAATCAGGTGCTGCAGGAAACTTAGATGAGGACTGCTTGGGCAATATGGTTTGTAGGGAATAGTCAGGGACATGACAAGAGGGTTCTTTAGATCCATACTAGTTTGTAAGTATTTCTACTAGTATGTCATCTTCCTCTTGTGAGGCCATGAAGGAATCTCTACCAATAACCATAAGTTGATGTACAAAATTGGCTTCGAGGGGAGCATCTCCTAGATCCAGCTAGACAACTTGGTCAAGATCAGCTTGGGGTTTGGGTGGAGAATACAGAGTTAATTTCTTTGTATTAATGCTATTAGATATTGTCATATTTCCTAGGT
Source organism: Thuja plicata (assembly GCA_018584345.1). NCBI lineage: Eukaryota > Viridiplantae > Streptophyta > Pinopsida > Cupressales > Cupressaceae > Thuja > Thuja plicata. The sequence goes on along the minus strand of MU226280.1, from coordinate 144,810 downwards.
GACATACAATGCAAGCACCTGTTGAGGCCAACCAAGGTCTCCCTAGGATTAATGGATACCATCCTAGTGTAGCTTTGGTGGACAGGATGATGAAATCTGAGGGGTAATCTAGGGAATCAAGTGTAACAACAATATCCTCTACCATACCATCTGGCTTGATAGTGGAATTATCAGCTAACTAGATAATGGTGGGTGTTTCCCTCAATCCAAGTATACTAAGTCTTAACAACACATCCATAATCATTACATTAATAGAGGCCCCTAAATCAACCAAGACATTTTGTATTTGTATAAAATTAATGTAAATGGTAACCACTGTAATTCCTAGATCAGAGTATTTAGGCATCAAGGATTTACTAAGCATAAGATCAGAAAGCTGCCCAAGAGCATGGACGGTATCATGATCTTTATTTTTCCTACCAGGTTGCTTGATATACGCTTCCTTGATTGCTTTATTATAAATGATAATTTATTTGAGGGCATCTAATAATGGTATTTGGATAGTCTTTTTCTTTAGTTGGTCAATCAGGTCAGTTGTAATAGGATTCTCTTTAGGGGATACTGATTGTTGAGCTAATCTTTGTGGATAAGGTGGAATTTTCTCAGGTGGAGTAGGTGGTGAAATAGGTGGAACAACAATATTTTGATTGTCAAGAACTTCCTCAGTATCAGAAACATTTTTTATTATGGGTGCTTTAGGTGCAGGCAATGTGGTTCTTGATCTTAGGTGGATGTCATTCACTTGCAGTGAATAAGCTTGCTGCTTGTTATTAGGATTTGGATTTGTTTGCGCAGGCATTTGTGGCTTCTGATGACTATTATTGGTTGTAGGAGGTGGAGGCATAATAGCTTTTTGTTGACATGGAGGCAAGATAGCTTGCTGCTAATTAGGCTGATTGGGTCCCCACTAAGGTTGTTTTTGCCAGTTACCATGTGATTGTCATTGGTTATTCTGCTACGACTGCTAGTATGCATTGAACTGTTGCTAGTATGGGTTAAACTGCTACTAGTATGGGTTAAATGGAGGCTGTTGTTGGAATGCTTAGTTATACTGTGGCTGCTGATAGTTTTGGTTATTTTGTGGCTGCTGGTTAGACCATTTATGATTCCAATTTTGTCCTTAAGGGCCAGAATTCTGGGGGTTTTGATTTTTCCACTGATTACTATTATTATTATTATTATAATGAAAATTATTTAGAGGGTCTTGAGGCATACCTTGTCTTTGAGCCCATGTTCACCTTTGAGCCATGTAAAAGACCTCTCCATTCTTCTCATCTATTGCTTTGAACTCGATGGGTATTGAGGTAGTGTCCACAGATGCAATAGTTTTGCACTTACAGTTTCTTTTCTTCTCTCTATAGTGGGAGCAGAATTCAACCAGCATAGCTTCTACATCTCTATCTTGGATACTCTTGAACTATTTTTCTTATGAGGTAGATCCCTTAGTCCTCTAGCCTTTTTTACTGTATCTCTTGAGTAATTCAGACATATGGTCTTGATATCTAACCAGTTCCTCTGAGTGATGTCCCCACCAGCCATAAGGTCCAAGGCTTCTATGCTCCCATTATTGACACCTTTAAGGAACATATGCTTCTATGATTCCTCATTCAACTTGTGTCGAGTGTTGCACTACAGGTTAAACATAAACCTTGAAACATAGCCCTCCAGGGTTTCATCCTCTTTGTGTGACATCTTGAAGATGTCATCTCCCTTTAAATATCATCCTCTACAGTACTATTTATATTTGGCAAGAAACATGTTGCTCATGGCATTCCAATTTGCTAGAGCATTAACTATGAGGCCCATGAACCACCTTAGAGTAGCCTCTTTAAGAGTTGAGAAGAACAATTTCATATTATGGGCATCAGTTGTGTAGGTGTAGCTCCTACAAAGGATATCAAACTTAAAGAGGAAGGTCTCTGGATCTTCATTGATAAGTCCATAGAATTTTGGTAGTGCAGCGGCTGGAATATTCTTCAAGTTTTGGCTACCTTGTTGAGGAGGAATTGGGAAGGGAAAGGTAGGCTGAGCCATCCTTGGAGGAGGTCCTGGCTATTGTGGTTGTTGTGGCTGATAGATGATAAGAGATAATGGGTTGTCTTGATATTCAGGCTCATCAAAGAGGACTTGCAAATGTAGTTATTCTTCTTAGGACAATGGTGATGAAATTTGTCCTTGGGCGTCAGCAAATGGGTTTTCAAATGGGTCTCCTTCTTCACTATCAACTTGGGGTTCCTCTAGCTTGGGATTGAAAATATCAAATGGTTGAGCCTGGTATTTACAAGGAAGGAATCTCCCACGAGGATCTCTTCTTCTATGCATAAAAGGATTGCTTGAAATTAAATCCTAGATTATGAAAACTGGAAACATGAACACTAAAGTAAGTTTGAACTAACACCATCCCCAACAGTGGCATCAAAAATGCTTGGCTAAAAAATTATCTTAGAACACATAGCATTGGACTGCTATCTTAGGATTGGACACCCTAATGGCTGCTAAGTAGATTATTTAGTCTCATTTAATTATCGACTAGGGACGTAAACTTGGGATGGTATTTGCAAAGTATATGCTTCAAACCTTCTTGATTCTCATGGCTAATCCTATAGAATTGAAATACATTAAGCTTCATGAATCTATACTATCTCAAGTAAATGTGTTTACTCTAAGAAAACAATAATTATGAATAGGGGTTACTCTACTCACCTATGCTGCAGGAATAGTCCACCAGTTCTGTTACTAGTGGCTGGAGGAACAATAGAGTCCTATTTAATTCTTAATGAAAAAGGAAATAACTTCTAATCTGATAAAACAATTCACTCACCAAGTGGGCCCCCTTGGATGAGTGAATAGAAATGCAACCAAGATAAGAGACTGAAACTCAAATTATGCACTATAATTATTCATGGAGAAAATGTACTTGGAAAGTAAAATAGTGTTACAATATCAATTTCTATTCTAGAAATTATATCAACTAACTCGACTCTGAAGAGTTATAAAAGTCAGCTTATTTAAAGGGAAACTACACTACTCCCTAAATCTAGGATCCCTCTATTAATGAGGATCACTAATGGATACAAAGTGCTCATAACAGAAAATATAGAATAGCAAGAGTAAGTCTTCAAGTTTATCCCGGAATATAGCATGCAGTGGTTCGAGATCTACGCGCGGTGTTTACTTAGGAACATAATTGACTTGTTCCTCTATGAAAGTCCTATGGTGTGCCCTTCTTCAACCACTTACTTAATTCCTTTGATTATGGTGGCACTTTTGCAGGCAACGACTGTCATTGACTCCTTCAACACCACACTAGTATTCTTGAATGTGCCATGAATTGATTCCTACAAAATGGTTAGCATACACACCTTCTGATACATATATATATTTTATCATTTAATTCTAAGAAAGAAGTGTTAGTTTCCATTTGATGCTCTTGCACGACATTCGGCTACATGAAGGAGACTACCCATAAACTTAGCATAGGAAATATGATTATTCATTAGCATGCAACTACTTATATCTTGCAACTTCTATCCATCAGTTCCAAGAAACATACATCATATTCTTACCATCCATTTACCTACTTATGTATTTACATATATAAAATATACATATAAACCCATAAGTTTGAAGTCTCTATTTCATAAGCAAACTGTTGAAAAAGAAAGTAAGAAACATGGAAAAGATGGCCTTTTTAGGATGCTCATCACTGACCTAACATGTTTATTGGTGATGTGTGTGCAATAGGTGAATAAGTCACTAAATGAAGATAACAAAAGAAATGTAGTGAGTTTCATGATCCCATGCTCAAACTTCACATAAGAGATTACATACAAGAAAGTTGTGTGCATCACAAGAGGTTATAGTTCATGCAGATGCATCACAAGAGGTTACAGTTCATGCAATGCATGAAGGATGATACAATGATGTTGTAGGGGACACATAGGCAATGGAGGGTCCTGAGAATAAATATGCATAAATGGAGGAAAAATGTTTACTGTCATCATGCAAGATGAATTGAAAGTAATGTTGCTACTGTAAGTATGCAAATTCATAAAAGACATGTGAATTGGAGTCAATTATGGAAAATGCATGATTAACAATCAATCATGTTATCATAAATCTCATGTTATCTAAATTTTATTGTTTATGTTTACATAATAGTATGGTTTACAAAAAATGAACATAGATAATAGTGTTAATAATCTGCATATGAGCTACACATGGAAAACAATGTGCAAGAATTGGAGTAATAGTGCATTTAAATGTTGTTATAAAATGTGCATTTACCAAAAATAACCAACTACATTATTTCAAGATGAGAAACATATGCGCAAAATCTTAGCATTAAACAAATGTATCATATGATTTTTTTTTGGATACATGATGCCTCTAGATGAGATAAGGAAAATAATACACTAACATCTACTTCTGAAAATAATGAAAAGAGAATGTGTATATACTGTCAAACATGAGTTACATTTTATACATATATCCATAAGAGTGGAACAAGTACGGTATCCATGTGTTTGATGTGAGTTTGAAGTGATGTTATATGCAGGGTATTAAGAAAACAATCTTATTATGGTGTTTAGAAATGACAGTGATATATGCATCCATCAACTTACATGTTTTTATTATTCATGTTCAAATAAAATTGAAATTTCAGTGCTTGCAGGGGATACAGTCCAACAGTTGCAATGAAAGGAGATGTGCATGTTTGATATGAGTTTTCTATTATCAATATTTTCCATGGGAGTCATGAGCCCATGCTTGAACCCCATGGGTGATGATTCATATAAAATTATATAATAGTGTATTTATACACTATTTCTTGCATAGAAACTACATATTTAAAAGATGTTCAGACAAGCAACTGTCAAACACAAGTTACATTTTTTTATAGATCAAACATATATGTTTCTTAGATAGAAGATATAGAGTTCGACCTCAAAAATAAAGAGTGTTTTATGTTTAAGACATTATGGTCATGTTTTTAGAAGTGACATTCATGAGGCCAAAAATTTATATATGGAGTTCAACACTCAACCAAAACATCGACAGCTTGCATGTGTTTTAAGTTTACATCCAGATATGCAAGAATGGCCATATGGGTATTCCAGTTTTGTCACCATTCAACAAATAGAGAGTGAATCAAAGTAAACATGGGGTTTCATACTACAAACTAAATCTACATGGTCAAAATCCAAGTAAAAAAACACAAGTTCAACATATAGAGAAGTAAATCAAAACCTAGATTTGCTGCCAGAAGATGTAAACTTTAAAAAACCCAAAAAGATGGAGTTAGTTAAACCTGAGATCTTAACTAGTATGCAAAAGTTCACAATTGTCACTACAATAATTCATTCATTTCCAGTAAAGTTGTAGATAACTTAATGAGTCAAGAGTTACTTATCTGGTGTTATACATATCGAGCATGGAGGAGTCCAAAATATATGTAGAGTGCCATCTATTGCGAGTGAAGACCAGTTCAAAATAACTGAGAAGCTGAGTTCCAGATGAAGAAAAGGTGCTATATGTCATGGCTTAAAGCTATAAAGGTTATACTAAGAGCCCGAGCTCTTCAAGTTACTACCTAGTGAAATCCGCGGCCAAGACTCCTTCAACACAAAGAGCCAGAGATTTCAAACCAAAGATATCACTCAAGATCAAAGCAATGTGTTGAAACCACAGTGAGTTTCAAAGAAGAATCCACAAACAGGTACCATGTGTCACCATACACTAAAATTTGTGGTGAAAAATCATAGTCTACATAGAGCTTGAGCTCTCCATCATCCAGATTTGGACAAAGTGACCCAACAAAACTAGCAAGAATTCAAAACATCCACAGAGAATGCCATGTTTAATGGTATATAGTGTTTTGAGACTCATAGTTACACAAAGAGCCCAAGTTCACAGGAAGAAGACTGAGCTTCTTAGAAAGATCTAGTTGCAGATATAGTGCCATTGATCATGGCATCAAACCTTTAGATCCAAAAAGCATGGCCGTGCAAAGAAAAACCCTAAACATTATTTCCCAAATGCAAATGAGATGTAAAAAAGATTATGCAGTGTTTTTCCAAAAAACTTTCAAGTCCACTGACAATAAAATTTAATGCCCTGTCAGTGTGCAGTGCCACGATAGTACCCCAAGGTGCCACAAAGATAGTAGGATATTTCTCAGTGGGTATTTTCATGTCGGTCATGAGTTGTGATCGACTTAGGTTGGAGTTAGCTTGACTGTGGATCGGGCTTTGCATATGGAGTTAGAGTCAACTTGAAAATGGTGTCGGCTCAGCCTATGGGTTAGGGTTTTTGATTGTGGATCAGACTTTGACTATGGAGTTAGGATTTTATGACATATGATTTGGGTTTTTTCATTTAGGTAAAATTTGGATGGGTTTTGTAATATATTTTGTAATAAGTTGGTAAAACATGTAAAAAGATGCAAATCTTTTATGCACCAACTTTAGGGGCTAGTTTTAGGGCTGAATTTAGGGCTTAATTTGGGACACTAATTAAGCCTTAGGATTAGTAACTTGCTATTTTGGAGGGTATTTTGGAGGGAGGAGTGATTTTTGAAAATTAGCTTCATGGGCTATATAGCCGAGCTTTTGCTTCATTTGTAGTGGTTGCAAATTTTGGAGAGAAGCCTGAAAGTGAGCACTTTGTTCCTTGATGCCTTGGAGATCTTGTTTGTAACTTATTTGTCAGATTTTTGGAGGATAATAAAGTAGATGATCTATTTCTACATATACTTTTGAGTTTTGATTTCAAATCTTGTTTTCATCTTTTTTCATAAGTATTTATTCATTTTGGTAGCTAGGAGAAGTGAATGTTTATTATTCCTCCTCTATGTCAACAAAATTCAGACCTGATAAAGAATATGTATGTTTGTTGATAGATCAAGATATTTTTGGTCTATACCCTAGTAGCCAGGTCTTTAACCTATATGTTGATCATATATTCAAGGTATCAAACTTTGGTAAATGAGTTAGGGTTACTGTATTAGTTTCCAAACAAAGTCTGATTTCATTTTGGTGTATCACCTCACTTTCACTTTCAATTGTTTCTTTTTTCCCTTTTCCTATTAAGTTTTCAATTCAGAGGTGATATTCCATATCAAATAGGAACCAGCCTAGAGTCTAAAGACTCCTTCTTAATCAAAGTCTACCCACAACTCGAGAAGGTTTCCATTGTTCAGATAGAATAATGTTAAGCCCTAATGCCTGCATTGGGGTGGTATTTCTAAACCTCAACATGCATCACTTTCTAAATCATAATAAATGCTTTCTATGAATACATTGTTACAAACTAATATAGGCCCTCATAGGCTCCCTAACATCACTTCTCAAGAAACGTTATCTAATCTATTCACTTTAATAGATATAGATTGAATTATAAACTAATTTAATCCACACTCTTTATAATATACCAAGGTAAGTGTTCCTATCTAATAAAACATAAGTAAATCAACTTTCATCATTAATTGATTTATCAACACAATCCATAATGAATAATCAAATTGATAGACATCTATCTTATATATTAGTTTCATTTAAACATTAGAGATAAACAATCATTAAGGGAAGCATTATCTTATGGACTTCCATTTATCTAAACTCATTTTTGAATGCCGCAAGTATTCCTTGTTTCTTAACAACATAGCAATCCATTGTTGTCATTGAGTTATCATTTCCATCCATTAACTCATATCTACCTGTTGACTACTTTTGTTTGAACATTACATTAAAGGATAAAATTTTCTTTTATTTCTATCATATATATTATTCCATCAACATAAAGTGGTAGCTTTTAAGAGATCTAATAATCTACAACATATTCATCTTTCCCTTTTCTTTTACTAGAAGTACCCCTTCCCATTACATTGCCTTGAATCAACTTACACTATTACATCATATACAAATATTTCCAATTAGAAGCTTACAGTTACATGAATATATATGTAAATACATCTTCACATAAAATATTAAGCAATATAAAGTCTTCAAACTACAAATCTTAAAAGGAACATGTGCAAGGATCCTCAATTATACCACTCATAGTACCTCGATATAATAAAAATTAACCACCCAAACAAGTGGATCCACTGGATCCACTCCCTTGTGCTAGGAGATAAAAAGTAATGTCCATGAAAGAGAAGACAACTAAGAAACCTAAGGTGGTACAAACCCTTGTCCAAAAGAACAGCAAAAGGAAAGACAAAAAGGTAAACAAGAATAAAGGTGTAAATAATCTAGGCTACAAGCTAGGTGAGTGTCATTGCATTTCTCTCATCCCTTGGGTTATCCTAGAATCTAGTACAGGCCCTAGGCCCCAAGTAGGCACATGCGGAACCACACACCTTTCGCGGAGACAAGCTTGTTTAATTATGCCATCACAAAGGCACCTTATCCAATTCTCAGCCCTAGTCTGTACTATCATTAGTGGCATATGAGAAGCATCAAACTAATCTTATTTAGTGGTTAATCCCCAATCCCTTTAAGTTTTTATTAATGTTTTCAACTTATTAAGACAACTCATATAACACCCTACTAGGGAACCCAAGTGAAATTAACCTATAACATGAATCTAAGTTTGTAGAATGAATTAATTTTAATAGTTTACATTCAATATGAACACTAAAGAGGAAGAAATTACAGTGAAACACAAAACATGATAATAAAATTAAATTTTAGCATGGATTACAATTCTTGAGGGTTCCTTAATGTAGGAATTACTCATAAATTATTTAAGAGCTAAGTACAAATATTCCAAAATGCACAATGATTACAAGTACATCATCTCATACATAATTATACATTTAAATCTGATACCCTAAGATATATCCAATGAAATAATATCTTCTACACAAGTCACATGGTATGTAATAATAATAATCAATTACTGTTAATCTCTATGTTATGTTGATGATTAGTGACCAACACTTAGTCATTCATCTAGGCAGTTTTAGTTGGCTATCACTGTGGCTGAGCTAAAACTATGCAAGGCCGAGCAACATTGCCGACCAGTTTTTCAGTTTGCCTAGTTACATTGCTGAGCTGAGTAGAGACAGAGATGTTAAATTTCGAAGTCAAAGTGTTGAGCAGGACAGTTTTTGTATACTTGTCAGGAATGATACAAACTTCAAGGATAAGTGATCCAAATGACTTGTATAAGCTTTTTGCAATGATATTGTGTGCATTTAATATTTTTAAATGAAGTTAGTTATGCATTTAATCGTTTTATCCTATGCATGACTCATTGTAAGAATTAATTGTTTTACCACAAATGCATGGATATCAAGTCTTGATCGTTGATCTAGATCTCACTATCAGATCTGTATAGATACATTAGATTGCTTTGAAACCCTATTTTCTTATGTATGTATGTGTGCAAGAGGCAGAAGAGGAATTGTTCAAGTGAATACATTTTGATGTGAAATGCACAGAGGGTTATTTTGTTCAAAAGCGGAGATCAAGCAGAGCATAACACAGTGAATAGTAGAGTAAAGCTATATCAGATTATAAGATCAGAAGATATACTGAAAAGAGGAGATCCGTCATCAACATCAGAGTCCATATCGAAGGATCAATACTTGAGACTTTTTAATCATTTTAGCAGGTGAAAATCTCTTAATAGAGTGGTTTTAGCAGGCCTTTATTTATCTCTTAACAGAATGCTTACTTCATTGTAAGTTTAAATCCTTTAATAAGGTAGATTGTAATGATCTGAAGCTTTTAACAGAGCAGACCTTTAATAGGGTAGATTATATTTTGTAATCAAACATTTTAACCTTAATAGGTACACTTTATTATTGCAGTAGTGGAGACTTTTGTGGGTGTCATCCCACCCCATTTTTACCTATTTGGGTTTCTAGGTTACCAAATTATTGTGTAATGTATTATTTGTTTCATGGTGTGGATGCTATCTGAGATTACATTAGATTCATTTATATATGAATGTGGATCAACTTGTTTTAAGTGTTTAATTTTGAAGATCTGATTCACCCCCCCCTCTCAGTATCTTGCTTTCCCATTATTGTATTTCCAACAATTGGTATCATAGATAGAGTTCTATAAAAGGTTATAATCAGCTTGGGAATTAAGATATTGACACAGAGATCTACAAGATGGGTAAAGTCATTGAGAATCAAAAGATTGATGTTCAGCTAGCACTCCAATAGCTTGAGTCTGCAAGACAAGAATTAAAGAAGTCCTTGGCTGCAAGGAAAGATTTGGCCAAGCAAATGAATGACACTCATTATCAGGAAGAGGACACCATAAATTTATTTTAGAATGGAGACTTTACTGAGAGCAATGCAGCAATAGCAGATCTACTGGAAAAGAACAGTGCACTATGTGAAGAAGTCAAAAATCTGAAAAAAGGAACAAGAAGCCCAATCAATAAGAATGTGTGAAGTTGTTGAACAAAAAAGAAAGCCAAAGATGACAAGGCTATGGTAGAAGAAGACATGAGAATTCTGACTACCAAACTTGATGAAAGAACACATGATGTGCAAACAATGACAGTCAATCAAGTGGACATGGCAAATCAACTACTACTTGCAAATTAGGAGATCAACATGAAAGACTTGGAGATTGTTAATCTTAGATCTGAGAATAGTCAATTGAAAGATGAATTGAGATCTGAGAAAGAAATCAATAATAGAGTGAATGTTCCAAGTGTAGCTATGAGTTACTTTGAACAACTGGTGGAAGCATCAAGAAAACCTAAAGATTCTTCTGGATTAGGTCACTCTGAACAACATACAACCACTGAAGATGGAGAATCATCCAAGAAAGATGAAAGAAAAAATGTAAATCTGAGAAACAAGAAACCTATTTGTCACCACTGTGGAAAACCAGATCATACAACAAACATTTTCCAAAGAAAGAAGGGTGATCTCACAATAGTGAGTCCCACTTTTTGGGATGAAGGATTTCAAATTTGCAAACAAAAAAAAAAATTTGATGGCTTCGCACGAAGTGGTTAACAAGGTTCGCGCAAAGTACCCCACGCAGGCCACTTCGCATGAAGCCATCACTTCACATGAAGTAGCACACGTAGGGTGCTTCGTGCGAACACCCCCTTCGTGTGAAGCCATTTTTGGCCAGAATTTTTATAAATTTCTGACAAGTCATGTCATTTTCACTATTCACTTTACGAGATTTTGTGGACCCAGTGCTTGGAGCGAACCAGTGATGACCACTACAATGTCAGCACTTCCCGACCTTTTTCAACCTCTTTGTGATTGTTATTAGCATCAGATACACACATTTTTCTCATTTTTTATTGTAAATTATACGTTTTATATACATTTTAGTTAATTATTTATTTTAAATAATATTTAGTTTGTAGAAATGCTAGAAAATGATAATTGGATTTTAGAATTTGTTAGAAAATTATTGTAGTATGTTAGAAAATCATAACTTATTATTTTAGAAAATGTTTGAAAACTTTAAAAAACTGTAGTATAAATGTTAGAATATATGTTAGAAAATGTTAGAAAATTGTAATTTATTATAGATTAGAAAATATTAGCAAATTGTAACTTCTAGAAAATATTAGAAAATTATAATTTAGTACATACATTAGGAAATATTAGAAAATTATAACTTAGTTATACATTAGAAAAAATTAGAAAATTATAACTTAGTAAACATTAGAAAATATTAGAAAATTATAACTTAGTATGTACATTAGAAAACCGAATTTAGAATGTTAGCAAGTGAACTATAAAATTGTAACTTAGTATGTTAGAAAATGATAGAAATCCATAACTTAGAATGTTAGCAAATTTTAGAAAATATTTAAACAAAATATTAGAAACCGTAGTAGAAATGTTAGAAAATGTTAAAAAATTATAACTTCTAGGATATACATTAGAAAATTGTAACTTAAAGTACATACATTAGAAAATATTAGAAAATTGTAACTTTTAATATATGTGTACATGTTAGAAAATTGTAACTTAGTACCATACATGTAATAGATAATATTAGAAAATTGTAAACTGTAGTATACATTAGAAAATATTAGAAAATTGT
>MU226280.1:79311-111662 GCA_018584345.1 Thuja plicata | reverse complement strand
TATACTACAGTTTACAATTTTCTAATATTATCTATTACATGTATGGTACTAAGTTACAATTTTCTAACATGTACACATATATTAAAAGTTACAATTTTCTAACGTTTTCTAATGTATGTACTTTAAGTTACAATTTTCTAATGTATATACTAGAAGTTATAATTTTTTAACATTTTCTAACATTTCTACTACGGTTTCTAATGTTTTGTTTAAATATTTTCTAAAATTTTCTGACATTCTAAGTTATCATTTTCTATCATTTTCTAACATACTAAGTTACAATTTTATAGTTCATTTGCTAACATTCTAAATTCGGTTTACTAATATACATACTAAGTTATAATTTTCTAATATTTTCTAATGTTTACTAAGTTATAATTTTCTAATGTTTTCTAATGTATAACTAAGTTATAATTTTTTAATATTTCGTAATGTATGTACTAAATTATAATTTTCTAATATTTTCTAGAAGTTACAATTTGCTAATATTTTCTAATCTATAATAAATTACAATTTTCTAACATTTACTAACATATATTCTAACATTTATACTACAGTTTTTAAAAGTTTTCAAACATTTTCTAATATAATAAGTTATGATTTTCTAACATACTACAATAATTTTCTAACAAATTCTAAAATCCAATTATCATTTTCTAACATTTCTACAAACTAAATATTATTTAAACCAAATAATTAACTAAAATGTATATAAAACGTATAATTTACAATAAAAAAATGAGAAAAATGCGTGTACCTGATGCTAATAACAATCACAAAGAGGTCAAAAAAGGTCGGGAAGTGCTGACGTCGTAGTGGTCGTCACTGGTTCACTCCAAGCACTGGGTCCACAAAATCTCACAAAGTGAATAGTGAAAATGACATGAATTGTCAAAAATTTATAAAAATTCTAGCCAAAAATTGCTTCCCGTGAAGCACCCTACATGTGCCACTTCGCACGAAGTGATGGCTTCATGCGAAGTGGCCTATGTGGGGTACTTCACGCAAAGCCATCAAATTTTTTTTTTTGTTTGCAAATCTGAAATCCTTCATCCCAAAAAGTGGGACTCACTATTGTGAGATCAACCCCCGATAAGGGTAAACTAAACTTTAATGGTGCTATAAGATCAGTTAATCCTTAGGTTGAGAACATTAGAGCATCCTTCAATCCAAAAAATCCTAAAAAGATCTGGCAAGAGAAGCAAAAATAGGCTCTATCTTAGCCTACCAAACAAGCAATGGTTAATCCCCAACTACATTGTGAGCCTAAAGGGATGATCAATATCACTTTCCCAGAGCACATGATGTAGGAACATGTTGTACTTCTTCAGTGTTCTTCTCTTATTGGTAAGTTTTCTAGTAATATATTGTCTTTTTCAGATACTAGGGCCTAGGCTTGTCAATCTTAGGTTGGGTTGAAAGATATTTTCCGTTTTTATCTAGATTCATGTTTTTTTGGTTGCAATGTTTGAGTCTTATGATAAAAGGGATGTTATTCATACAGATAAAGCATGGTTCTATCAAGGGTTGGATATGTTTACTTCAGTTTGGACTCCAAATTTTAAATCTGATACCAATGCTGGCATTTTCTTTCCCCACTAGATTGCATTACCAATGTCTCCCTTGGAATATAGAGATATAGAAATTGTAGAAACTATTGCTAACCAAATTTTCATATTCATAAGACTTGATCCCATTCCTTTTGAGCTACCACACTAACAAGTTAGGTTTTTTGTACTCATTGATCCATTAAGGGGTTTGTCAAAGTAGATTATACATAAATCCAAATGGGGCATTCAGGAGCAACATATTGTCCTGCAAAATACGGAGAATATGCATAAATATCAACATAAACTAGGTCATTTTAACACAGTACAATAAGTTACCTCATCTACATGTGTTGGTATGTGAAGATCATAGTTGAGAGCTAGTACTTTGCATGATTCGGGGATCCAATCAAGATGTCGGTGACGTTATAGTCCAACATATTACAAATTTTCCTCCATGCACAATATCTACACCTTTAGAGAGAATTTCTCACTATTATAAAACATCTATCTATTTCTTTTACGCATTAAGGTATATGCTCTTTCTACACGACACTTAAAGAAATTTGAAAGTCATATATTGGAAGAAACAAGACCTTTCAAAGCAACAGGTAAACAATGTTGTCCAACATTTTATGTTCCAAGACTTTCCCATCAAATATTTCAAATATGCAGGAAGTATTCAATAAATATGTTGTAGTTGAATTAAAATATCGCAAGATTTCATATCAAATGATTATAGAGTTGGCTTCCAAATTGATTTACCAAAGTGCAGTTGACAAGGGAGCTATTTTTCAAAATCAACTAAGCATAAGTGATGAACAAGTTAGTGCCCCTCATCCTTTCAATGGGTCAGATCAATCCAATGTACATAGAGTCACCTATAATAAACCCTCATGGATGATAGAAGATGTAGGGGTCAAGGCATCTACCAATAAGTATGCTATATTTTTGCATCATCTCAAGGAAGACATAGCAACTTCTTATGAACCTCTAATCAACTTATTCTCTACTCAGGATTTTATCAAATATGGCCATCACATGGAATAGAATATTTAGGGTGGAGAAGATAATAAAAATGATCCACCTAGTGTGGAATACACACAGATTGGTCTTCTTGATCAGCTACATGATTTAACTCATAATGCCAATACAAAAATAGAGGAATGTAGGGAGAAAGAGGATACAAATCAATAGGTTGAGACAAATTTGCACAAATTAGAGGTACTCATTCCAATAGGTAGTTTTGATCATAGAATAAATTTATCAATTGACCAATCTCCTAGTCAAAAAGCATAAGATCCAGTGATGCCCAGGAAGAGGGGAAGAAATTGTAAGAGTTTGCAGACTAAGACAGAAATTATAGCAGGCATTCAGTCAACACTAGATGACAAGTTCACACCTTCTAAAAGAGTGACAAGGAGAGAAAAGGGTTCTCCTTGTTAGAAATTAGGATCACCTCATGGAATGTCAGAGGATTGAATTCCTCTGACAAAATAAATAGAATCAAGCAAGAGCTCAATTCTATGAGGGTAGACATCATTTTACTTCAAGAAACTCAGATGACATAAGAAAATTTTGGCAAAACAATAGGGAAATGGACTAAATGGAAAGTGGATCACAAGTAGGGGACTATGGCTTCTGGTGGTAGTGTAGTATTATGGGATCAAAAATTAGTGCAAGGGCAGATCCTAGATCAGAATGAAAATCATCAAATTCTGAAAATAAAGGTTTTCAATCTATCCTTCATCATGATCAATGTCTATGGCCCCACGACGACATAGGATAAACAAATATTATGGTTGATATTGACTCATAGCATCCAACTACAACTGAACCATCATGTAATCATGGGTAGAGATTATAATACTATCCTCATGGCATCAGAGAAGAGAGGGGATATTTCTCCACCACTAAAAAATATTCAAGACTTTTCAAACTTTGTAGAGGATAATAATCTAATCAATGTTGAGCCTACTAATGGATCTTTTAGATGTAAAAACAAAAGGGATCTATGGGAAACCATGGGTTTGATCTTTCTTTGCCATAACATATGGTGCATTTTATGAATTCTGTTTAGATTTTTTTGGTTTGAACTTGGGATTCAAAACTCAGGCTCTGTCAATTGTGAGTTATAACCCGTGGCCTCCAATGTGTGGGATACTTGCAGAGGTAAATTACAGAGCTTGGGTTCTATTTTTTTTCAAAGCCATAACATATGACACTACTTCCTTGTTTTGAACTGGGACTTGAGGTTGGAATTTTCACACCCACTGTAATCTTGGAGTGAATCTGAGCTGTGGTTGGGAGGTGTAGAGGAATCCATAAAACTCAGACTTGAAATTGGGATCTCAGGCACTGCTTTAGTCTCATTCCTAGTCTATGGTGAACTTACACTTGAAGAGGTCACGACTTTCTCTATTGATCTTCTTTCTTTTCTAGAAAAACTCAGGCTCCATCTCCTCTGTTGTAACCTGTGACACTTGGCTTCTAATCTGCAGATAAGTAAAATGTGGTCTTTTCTTGTTACCTCTGCATTTAAAATGCATTCCAAATGCATAACTTTGAGTTTCAACAACTTCATTTTTATGAGTTAATAAAAATATACATCTTTGGAAACAACTTACGATTTTTTGATGTTAATGCTCTATATGTTGTAGTAGTTGTTTGCTTACTTCGAAACTCAAACATATTCTTTTATTACTTCTTTTGTAACCCTCGACACGTAGACTTACCTTCTGCTGTTTACTTGATGTCATTTCCTTCATTACTGCTCTATGTTCTTTATTAATGTCAACATAAACAACAAAAAGACATACCCACATAGCTATTAAGTTGATCTCAAATAGGTTTATATTTGATGTCAACTCGGTTCTCTTGCATGGCTATCTTGTCTATATACAAATGTACTTCAGTTAATGTTTTTCAAACACAACAATATTGTCATGAGGACAAAAATGCCCATCTCTACAAACTGAACCTTTCTTTCATTATTATGTCTTTCAAAACAAATAAACATTTTTCCCCAGCAGTAATTAGATAAAATAAACAACCTTCAACTTTTACTTGTGAATCTATGAGAAAAATATATCAAAACATGTCATGTTCAGAACACTATAAAAGTGATGTTCCTTCCAGTGTGAAAATACACTATTCTTTTATCAGCATATAAGACTCTACCCATGGGGTTCAAGCACAGGCTCGCGACTCCCCTGGATAATCTTCATAACAGGAACCCTGAAAACATGAATAGTCCATTTTTATGACTGTGTGACCTATATTGGATGCACGATGAACATTATACCAAAATAGAATGTAACTGTGTAAAATACCTTGTATAAAGGCACCTCTTAAAATTTTTTTCATTAAGAACATAAGTTCAACTTTCTTTTGAAGTTATGAACAATTACAATATTGTTTGATTTCTTTAGTTGAAGAACATACACTGTCTTGCTCATAACATAGTTATTTTTTTCATGAATTTTTACTCCAAGAAAGCCTACCAACATACTGTTATTTCAATCTTTTCTTATTGAATTTCACTTGTAGTTTATATGCCCATTATTTATTCTATTATGTGTCTCCATTTCTTTGCAAACCTTAGTGTTTCATAAGCATAAACAATAATATCTCATAGTATAAAAATGGTGATAACTAGGCATGCATCTTTCAATACTGAATTTAAAAATGACTATTATGCCTTTGCTGCATTTGATACTCACTGTAATAGCATTGCCTTCATTTCTGATTTCCATGATGTTAGTGAACATCTTATCCTTCTTTTCTGCATAATCCAGTTCATTAAGAATACTTACTTGCTCATGTGTCTCCTGCAGTATCATAGATCCTTTTCTACATCTGTATTTTCTTTTGCTATCTGCACTCATTCATATGATCACATTTTGCACACATATCACCAATCAACATGTTAGGTCAGTAGATAAAATGAACCAATTAATGTTTGTGGGTGAGTGTCATCTAGGATGGCATCCATTCATGAATGTTGGTTGGTTTAAATTTATGTTTGTTGAATTAACAGGATGATCAAATTCTAAAAAAGGTTTCTCAGATAGGAATACTAAATCTCTTTCATTCAGATATCTGGTTATAAAGACAAGAATAACATCAATCAAAGTGGCCATAAATAGCAAAAGGTTTCATGTTTAGAATAAGTCCCTTTAATACTATGTTTCAAATATTGTGGATGCATGTTTTCTTGTTACATTCATTTCATCAAATTGATATGCAGTATTAGAAGATTTGAATGTATGTTATTTTTGTTCCATGCATTGCTTAGATCCAACTAGACCTAACACATCTTTTCTTTCTCATGATGTAGGTTAAACCCTAAAAGACCTAAATGAAGATGAAGACCTAGACTTGGAGACCTAGGACCTGACAGACAACCAATAAGAAACCAACGACAAGGCAATGCATGGGACAACCAACCACAAGGCAATGCATGGGACCCCTACTCCATACTTCTATCATGATTTCTATTTTGTAATGTACTATTTACTTGACATGAAAAGAAATATGAAAAGACACTTGTATATTACATTTAGTTTGAATGCACAATGTAATTGATCAGTTTTAAAATTCAAACTTTTTGGAATGTGATCAATTCTTAGAGAACACATGATAAATTTTGACAATGAATGTAATGATGAAATGTTAATTAATAATATCTGAAGGAGAGTATTAATTGGACTCTTCTAAATACGAAATTTTTTCCTATTTGTGGTTATTTCAATGGATGTTGTAATTTAGGGTAACAATTTTGGTGACTTCTGTTGGATGTCTGCCTGCTAGACATGACCTTAAACCCTATCATAGGGAAAGAGAGATAGGTAACCTAGAACTATGGATGCAAAATTTATTGAAATTAAAATGCATCTAATCTAGACTCATGCAACCTAAAGACCTAGTGCTTGGATAACACTTATTGAAATAAAACCTAAACTAAATTTAACCGTCAAAGAAAAGTTTGAGGTGAATTCCATTAACTAGAATCTACAGAACTTCCCCATTAGTTGTGGAAAATTGATAAGCATTATTTTCCTTACAGGCTGTGATAACAAAAGGGCCTAGCCAAAAATGGTCAAACTTATCATGCTGCCTTGGCCTGCTCTTGAGCACATCCCACTTAAGTACTAGATCACCCTCCTTGAAATCTCTAGATGTAGCTCTCTTATTAAAATCCCTCTTGGTCTGTGCTTTCTTTAATTCTGTAGTATCCAATGCCTTCTTCCTTTCTTCCTCTAGTTGCAGCAATTTAGCATATCTTAGTTTAAGAGGATCCTCCGCTTCGAATAGTAACATTTGATCAGCAAGTTGTAAAGCTAGAAACTCAATAGAAATATGCAATTTGGCCTCTCTTCCATAAACCAAGACATAAGGTGAATTACCAATAAATTGTTTAGGTGTTATTCTATCCAGCCATAAGGCTGCCTTCAATTTAGAGTGCCAATCCCTCTTGTTTTCTTGCAGAGTCTTTTTAATGATCTTGATCAGGTTCTTATTGGTGGATTCTGCAAGACCATTACCCTGTGGGTAATAATTGGAAGAAGTGTTTAAGTAAATGTCATTCTTGATAGCCCACTCTATTATAGTTGATCCAACAAAAGCTAGGGCATTATCTAAGATTATTGATTCAGGGACTCCAAACCTTGTTACAATGTCATGATAGAACTTTAGAAAAATAGCTCCATTAGATTCCTTTAGTGCAATAGCTTCAGTCCATCTGGTGAAATAGTCTGTAGCAGTTAAGATCCACTTATGTCCTACACTAGAATTTGGATTTATTGGACCTATGAAGTCCACTCCCCATTTGTTGAATCGCTATTCCACAATGATTGGCTTCAATGGTAATGTTTCTAATCTCTCTTTTCCTGCAAACATAGCACACTTATGACATCTTCTTTCTCATGAATGAGCATCTTTGAATAAATCTGGCCAATAATAGCCAGCTCTTAGAATTTTTCATGCTGTATTTTTTGGGATGAAATGCCCTCCATAAGATCCATCATGGAATTCAGATAGAATCTTGATTTGATCCATATAATCTATGCATTTGATAAGCATACCAGAAAAATCTTTCCTATAAAGAGCATCATCAATTAGAACATAAGGAATAGATTGTAATCTAAATTACCTTCTCTTGGCTTTGTCAAGATTCACTGGACATTGGCGAGTATGTAGAAATCTGGTCATATCTAATAACCAGGTTGCTAACTCAATAATTAGTACATAATTACCTTGGGGCAAGACTACCTCTTCAATGACTTTAAATTTATATTCTCCTTCTGCCATTTGAGCACATAAGCCTTTGCCTCTAACCAGCTTGGTCACATGGATTTGCACATCATACTCCATGACTTTAGTTATCCACCCTGCCCTTTTTTTCCTGACATCCTTGTTTAATAAAAACTCTTTAATGCTAGGCTGTGCAATTAGTAGATGTATTATGTTCCCAACAACCAAATGCTTAAACTTTTTTAACGCTTTTATAACAGCTAGTACATGTTTTTCTACAAAGCTATATATTTTCTCATAATCATTCCTACCTTTGCTAAAAAAGGCTACTGGTTGCTCCTATCCTTCCTCATTCTTTTGCACTAGCATTGCTGAAACAGTGGCAATACCACCATAAGCATACAAAACAAAATCCTTAGAGAAACCAAGATTAGTTAAAGTAGGGGCTGAAGACAAAGCATGTTTAATATGTTCAAAATTCTTCTTTCCTTTAGTAGTCTAGCTAAAAGGTACATCCTTTCTAACATAGCAGTCAAAGGTTTCAACAAATCTGCAATATTAGAAATAAAACAGCTAACAAAATTTATCCTTCCAATAAAACTCTGCAATTCTTTCTTATGTTTTGGCAATGATAATTCCAGAATTGCATAAATTCTTTCAGGATCAATTATTGTCCCTTCTTTAGACACTTAATATCCTAAAATTTTACCTTCATGTACTGCAAAAATGGATTTTTGGGGGTTAAAGGGAGATCCCAAACTCCCTGCATCTTTGTAAGACTTGTCTCAAGTGGCTTATGTGCTGGTTTGCAACCTTGCTATAAATTGGGACATCATCAAGGTATACTAAAATAAATTTATACATCAAATTCTTGAAAGCCATGTCCATTGCCTTCTGGAATGTAGCTCCTACATTTGATAATCCAAATGGCATTCTCCTATAAGCCATTGTACCCCATTTTGTAGGGAAGGTAGTTTTGAATTTATCTTCATCTCTTACTAATACCTGGTTATACCCAAAATAACCATCAAGAAGGGAGAATCTCTCAAAACCGGACACATATTGTAGGATTTTTTATATAGAAGGAAGAGGATGCTTATCATTTAGAGATTCCCTATTGAGGTCCCTAAAATATACACAAAGTCTTATCTCTCCATTCTTCTTTCTCACAAGAACAAGATTTGAAACCCAAGATGTATGCTTGATACGAAACATTATGTCACCATTCAGAAGTTTATTCAGTTCTTTAAGCATTAAAGGTTCTAGCTTGGGATTGATAGGCCTTTGCCTTTGTCTAATGGGCTTAGCATTTGGTTCTAATTATATGGTATGCTAAGTTAATTGAGGATCAAATAATTTTAAGTCAGCATAATCCCATGCAAACACATCATTATATTTCCTAAAAACTCAATAAGCATTTTCTTTTCCTCAGGGGAATTAATGTTACCAACCTTCAAGGACTTGTCTCTGAATATCTCCACTTCTTCATAGTGATCTTCTTTGATCAGCAAGTTAGTTTTATTCTTTCTGAATTGATCATCAGAGTTGAAAGCTAACTCTAAGATGACTAATCTTGTTGGAAGCTTATTAGTCTTCAACTCAATGATATGATTTTCCATTTTCTGATTGAACTGGTCATTTTTAGAAGCTGAAAAGTCTTTTGTTTCAGTCATAAAGCTCAAAATATATTCATCAATGTTAAACACCTGCCAATTAATATCATTGTTTGGGATAGATGGCCTTACAATAATTTTAACATGTGAATGATCTAAGATCTGTCCTTTATTTCCAATAATTGAAACATGAGCACCAATACCAGCCAACCTATCAGCATGTATATTTTTCCTTCTAGGTATGGAAATAATGTTAAATGCATCAAAATTATCCAAAATATAAGAAACTCTGGATTTATATAGCTTCAAGAGATCATTTTTAACATCATTGATACCTCTCACCTATCTTACTATCAACTCATTTTCCCCAAATTCCCTCAAGCATTTGATTCCTCTTTTCCTAGCCCATTTTGAGCCTTGAATAAGAATTTCATACTCTGCTATATTGTTAGAACATGGAAAAGATAACTTGTAAGCAACATAAAATTTATCACCATGAGGTGAAACCAACATAACTCCTGCACCAATACCATCATTATTCTTAGATCCATGAAAGTATAGATCCCATAGTTGGTTAGATAATTCAAATTCAGAACATTGATCTTTAATCAGATTAGGCACAACTGAATCAGATTCTAACATCATATAGTTACCAAAACCAACATCAAACACATCATCATCTTGATCATTTCTAGCTGCCCATTCATCTAGAACAATATCAAGATATTCTTCAGTTTGTGTATTGTAAGATGAATTCTCATTGATTTCATCTAGATCCATGATCACACTACTTCCATTTATGGGACTAAGATTATAAGGCTCTATGTGTTCTTTGGCCCATAACTCTAATTTTATAGTCACCTTAGCACCATATCTAGTTCTGAAATATAGGTGAGACCAATCTGATGAGAAGTATCCATCTATTTTGGTTGTGAAGTCTCTTGATAAACATAGAGCAAAGTAAGGTGGTAGATCTATGACAAAAATATCTTGGGAAATGGAGAAGTTTGGACATGAGTGTAAGGTAAAACTTGAATTTTTAACAACACCTATGGTCTTAACTGAGGAACCATCAAGCTGGACAAATCCTTTCTCAATGGGTTCATACTTTAAATCCAACAAATCAGCTATCTTCTTTGGCATGACAGTGCTGGTTGCACCACTGTCCACCATACAATTATGCACTAACTTGTTTCCAATAATTAAAGAAAAATAAAAAGGAGGAGGCTTATCATTTGTAGATTTCTTACCTTCCTTTTCTATCATCTTCTACATATTTGTTGACTTTCTTTCAACTAGTATTGCTTATTGCCCCAAATCTATAGTATTTTTACTCACTTGTGTTACTGGCAGCTGAACTTTGTCATTATTCTTTTCTCCTTTAACCACTTCATCATGAACTATTGAAGGCTCTGAATTGACCATAACCACTTTAGGAGAATGATGTACAACTATTTGTCCCTTTTGACAGCTCTTCCTTTAATAAATCAGCTTGTCCTGGAATGGCTAATGAATCCCACATAGAAATAGAAACATTCACCTTCTTCATATTATCAACAATATTATAGGGAACAACAAATTGTACCTTCTAAGGTGATTTAGTAGTGGTTTGATCTAATTTCCTCTAATTTTGTATTTCTTTGTTTGCAAGAGTAGATGGCTCATTTAGAATAGAAACTGAAGGAATGAATGGTGATTGAGTTGTGGGAACAAACCTGGTAGCTGATTTCTCTAATTCTAGATCTCTCTTCTTGGCTCTTGTGTTTTCTGATATAGGTGAATCATCATTTACTCCATGGAACTCTTCCTCTTGCCAATTTAGAAATGTAGTGTCTGAAGTAGTCAGATCAGGGTGTTGTTGACTATGTTTAGTAGATACAGTAAGTTGTGAACCAATTACATTTTGAACCATTAGAGCTTGATTAAGAACTCCATTAGCACACATGGATTGATTGTGGCATTCATTGCAAGGAAAGCACCATTCAAAATCAGCAGCAATATTATTTTGGTTAGGAACAATATCCCTAATAGTATTCTATAAGGCCTTTGATTCCAATTTTGCCTATTTGCAGTGTCACTTCCTTGGTATTACTGCTTGTCACTTTGGTAAGTGGGTTGAGTAGGTTGTTGGGATGAAGATCTAGAAAATTGATTTTGATCATGGGCTATTGGATTGCCTTGAGTTTTCTGCCTTTTCAGGTTCACTAGCTCATTTCCAAAGGTTTGTAATAAGCTCTCAATCTTTTGTTGGCTATCTTTTATACCTTGCAACTAATTAGAAGGGATAGTAGGCATTATATACTCACTCTTATAAGTTGGCAATGAGGCCAATGGTGGAACAACTAATGGCATGTTGGACAGGATGTTAGGAAAGTAAGGCATGTGTGGCCTAGGAGCTATCTTTCCTGTCTGAATGAGACTATTCTCTGCCCTTATTGCAATATCAAAAGCTTGGGGTAAAGAATTTCCCCCCATGGATTGGATCATTACTGAAATATCACTATTCAAGCTTTTAAGAAAGTACGAAAATGCATATTCAGCAGAAGGTCTTACCTTGTCCAGAATCCTATTCCAAGTCTTCTGAAATCTGATATTGAAATCACTCATCTCTTCTTGTGGAGCCCTTTTGATAGTAGTCATTTGTACTACCAAAGAAATATTGTCAGATTTTCTTCAAAAAAATTAGATAATCCCTCACCTAATGCATCCCATGTATCAATAGATCCAACTTGGAGAGTTCAGAATGATTCCAATGCTTTTCCCTTCAATGATGCAGCTAGTATCTTCAAAGCCACATCCTCCTTTGTGATGTGATGGACATTGCAAAGAGAAGCAATATCTATGATGTGCTCAATGGTTGTTGTTTGTCCTTCTCCCATGAAAGATGGAAATCCCTTTAATGCTTCCAATGGTATGTTGTTGTGATTTGCAATCCTTAGAGGACTGCCTTGATCAAATGGAACAAAAGGCAATCTTCTAGCCATTGCTAGTGTTATCCAAATCTTTAGTATGCATCAAAATAATCATAAATAGGAAGAGATTGCATTTTTCGAGGGAATCCCATTAATATTATCCTTCAGGTATTATTAATCAACATTTTGTAATTACATTCATTTTCAGAATTTGTCATTTTGTACTCTAAGAGTTGATCACATTCCAGAATTTTTAAATTACAATTTTGATCAATTACATTGTACATTCAAGCTGAATGTATTATACAAACATTATTTCATCTTTCTTTTCATGTCAAAACAATAGTGCATTGCAGAATAAAAAGGCATAATTGAAAGTATGGAGTACAGGTCCCATGCATTGCCTTGTGGTTCATTTCTTGATGCTTGCATATTAGGTCTCCATTGCTGGTTGCATATCAGGTCCTAGGTCTTCATATTCCATCTTCATCTTCATATAGGTCTTTTAGCATTTACCTGCATCATAAGAGAAGATGGGGTGTTAGATCTAGTTGGATCTAAGCAATAGATGGAACATAAACAACACATAATCAATCCTTCTCAAAACTACATATCAATATGATGAAATCAATGTAATGAGAAGACATTCATCCATAGTATCTAAAGAATAGTATCAAAGGGACTTGTTCCAAACATGAAACCTTTTTCTATGTATGATCACTTTGATATATGTTATTCTTATCTAATAATCAGATATCTGAATGAAAGGGACTTAGTATTACCATATGAGAAACCTTTTTCATGATTAGATCAACCTATGAGTTCAACAAATGACACAAACCAACCAATACTCATGAGTGAATGTCATCTTACATTCACTCACAAATATTAATTGGTGCATATGATTTGATGACCTAATAAATTGAGTGGTATTTTGTGTGCAAATGGAAAGGTATCTATAACTAAATGCAGGAAACAAAAGAAAATGATGTAGTGGATGTCATGAGACCATGCTCAAACTTCACATAAGCCATTATATGCAGAAGGATGGTTGATAGCTCAGGAGGTTACTGCTCACATACATAGGAAGGATAAGATGCAGAAACATGAAGGAGTCGAAAGATGCTACATGAAGTACACGAGTAAAGGAAGTTGGAGAAATATAGAATTGAAAGACTTTGAAAGTTCACTATCTTAATGCAAATAATGGAGAGTGAGAAAATGTTGTTACAGTAAGTGCTTCTTCATATATATGTTGCTTCAAAACATCTATTAAAAGTTAACTTGGAAGATCAAAGTTGAAAAATCATGCATAAATATTATGCATAAACTGTATTAAATGAGAAGATGCCATTGTAGTCATTTTAAAACAACTGAATCTGACAGAGTAAAAAAATGAAACAAAAAATGTGAAAACTGCAAGTCAGGACAGAGATTAACAGTCTCAAATCAGCATGGGTGTGCACATACAGAAAACAAGCATGATGAAAAGAGTATCATAAGATATCCAGGAGCATCATCAAATGAGATCATGCTTAATGGTTCTGAAATATTGTAGTGCATAATTTGTTTTAGACAAATTGTCGAGACAATTTCTTTTTGCAGAGTTTACATCTCATATTGAAATTTTGGAAAGATGTAATTTCATAATAACAGTACAAAGTATCTAATGTTTGTATATGCAAATTGAGTTTACTATTTTGAAGTAAAACCCATGGGAGTCACGAGCCCATGTTCAAACCCCATGGGTTTGTTCTTTCCCATGTATACTTTGAAAGTAAAATAGTATGTTTTTACATCAAAGACAACAACATATTCAACATATTTGTGCTTACATGCTTAAGAGATGCTCAGTATTATCAGCAAAACTGTAAACTAAAAGTGTTTTTTAACATAATGTTGCAGTTTTAACATCTTATGTGTGGTTTTTAGACAGTGGAGTGTCATCAAACACGGAAGCATATATTGTGCTTACTAAACTTTTGTATTTGAAGATAGCAAGAATGATGTTTTTATTAAAACATTTAGACAATACAAAAATCGTGTTTTACTTCAAAGTTGAGACAAGCATTAAACCGACAACTTCAAGTGCAAATCCATGTGGCTATTTTAAAAAAATAATGTGGATGATAGCATGTGGGAATGACAATGAGGTTCAACAACAAGCAGTATTGAAGTTCATGCGCTCGATACTAAACATATACTAGTTCAAAGATTTAAAGCTATAGTTGACATCAAGCAGAGAGCACTGACATGCATCAAACACTAAGAAAGTTCACATTGATGAAGAAATGGAATAAAAAAATGACAGAGGAGATGATCACTTATCTATATGTATAGAATTTGCTTGTACATTATACTTTCAAGTCATGGTTATATCAACTCGCACAAAAAATGTGAATCTTATGACTAAAAGATGTCATAGAGTTGAAATCAGATGCACCCACAGCATCTTCCAGTCATAAGCTACATTTTTAATGCTAAAGAAGAACCCACATGTGGGTTTGAAGATGATTCAGACATAGCTCAGTCTCTTCCTCGCGTGTTGAAAGGAGAAAGAGAGCAGTGGTGATGTTTTATTGTCATGCTACAGATTGGGGATAAGTCTAAAACTATGACTGAGATATCCCCAGTTCAGAGCTGAGGTTCATCGGCTCGAGATCTCAATCAAAGTTTAAGACCATTCCAAGATTGTAGTGGTAGTAAATTCCAAATCTATAGTGGTGGTCACAAATAGTAAAAATTCCTCAGTTTTCTTTATGCACTGCAGTTCAAAACCTGTAATAGTGGTAAAACATCAACACAAGAAACCCCAAGTTACAAATCACTATTCAGCATCATTTGTATTGGCATAATGATACTATATCATTAAAACATCCCAACATTCAAGAAAATGCAAGATAACTTATAGTTGGAACCCGAGTTTAAAGCAAATTAAGATCAAAAGCCGCGGCCTTTACTAAAGAAGAATGCAACAAAAGAGATGCCATGTGTTACAGTGAGCATGTAAATGACACTTTTTCCCTCATAAAGCTCATGAAAATGGAAGTTTCTTCACATAATAGAAGCGGAAACATAGCAGAGATTCATGGTTTCCAGTTTCAACATGGTGGCACCACAGAAAAGAAACCCTAAGATGCAAATGAAACTGATGAATGAAATGCATTATCTTTTACTCTCATTTGAAATCCACTATCAGATGGAGTAAATGTAGTTGCAGTCCCAGTGCATCGACATTCCCTCCTTATTCCCACATTGGTACTTTTGGTGCCATGATATAATAAAACTATCCCTTCCAACTGATGGTAGTCAAGTCGACCACATACCATGCTGGTTACCAAACCATAGCTGCATCGACCACAGTGGCGTGCTGTCAGCAGAGTCAAAGATGGGTTATGATGCTGAGTTGACAAGGGTTTCAAACCCTTTGAAGTTAGGTAGTCGGGTTTTTGAGTAGGGTGGTAACACTGCTAAACTCGAATTTCATGTATTCAAAATATGGTAACAAAGATAAGGGATGTAATTGATATATTTGTAATTAGTATATCAAAATTAGGGGCTAAAACTTAGGGTTTTGTTTTAGGGAAATTGATTAAACCCTATAGTTACTGAGGGCTTTTTGGAGGGAAGATTTTTTGAAATTAAGCCATGTTGGCTATTTAGTGAAGGTTTTTACTTCATGTTGTGGGGGTCAATTTGGTGGATAGAGGAGCTTTGGTGAATTCATTATTCCTATAGTTGTTTGTTCATTTTTTTGTATTCTAGTGTAAGTTCATGCTTGTAATTTTAGTTTTGTGCAAGAGGATTTCACTATTCCTTTCCATTACTTAGGAATTCATACATGTAACTTGTATATAGATTTTTGAGAAGAATATAGTTGCCCCACTTTTTTCCATACATCTTATTGTGATCATTTTTTCAAGTTCCTTTTCAATTTTTTGCATCTAAGAGTAATACCTTTGTAAATATGGATTAGTGAATTGCATTGATTCCTATTCTATATCACAGAATATAAGCCTTTTGCAGAATATGCATGTTGTTAATGGTGAGATTACTTCTTGTGGTTAAACCCTAGTTGTGGCCTTCCAATTAACCTATGTATTGAGCAGTGACTGATAGTGTAGAGATCCCTAGGGTATGATAAGTGGATGTCAGTTTGAAGCTTGAAAAAAGATCTGAATCTTCTTGGTGTATCACCTTTTCTAGTTTTTCATGCAAGTTCAATTTTAAATCTTTCTCCCCTTTTCTCAGTTAAATTTTCAATCAGGAGGTGATATCCCATACTATATAGGAGCTGGCCTAGAATCTGGAGACTCTTCCTCATCCATAGTTCACCCACAGCTAGAGGAAGTTTCCATTGTCAGATAGAATTGCCATGAAGCCTTAATGCCTGATTTAGGGTGACAATTCTAAACCTGAATAGTTTTTAGCATGTCCGGTGGGACAGTGAACTGCTTCTCAGTTCTGATTTAAGTTATGTGATTGATTTAAGCTCTCAGTGTGGATTTTAATGAGTAGAACACCAACAAGATCAAACAAGCAAGGATTTGTGTACCAAGAGTTATAGTCAAGCAGAAGAGGAGGAAGATTATCCAGAGGTGGAAGAACATCACAAGATCCAAGAGGTGCTCTATTGAATTCAAACTTCTATTCATTTGATAATCCCATTTTTGAAGATCAAGCTATGAATTTAGAGGAACTTGAGGTTATTTTTGAAGAGATCAATCTTCCTAAGGATCTAAGTGTTCCTACTCATTCTGGATCAGAATTTCCAAGTATTGAAGAATTTTCTATAGATAATTCTATTTTTGGAGCTTCTACAAGTGTTACTACAGAAAATCCCCAGAATTTTAAGACTTACCAAAGGAAGGAAGTTCGACATACTCAAGCTGCTATTGCAAATTTTGTTCAGAAACAAGCACCACCAGCTGTAGGAATGGAAATAAATTTTCATTTTGTCCCTTTTGATCAAGGTAGTCCTCTCCGAATTGAAAATCACAACAATATATCCTTGGCTGCCTTGAAAGGTTTTCCATCATTCACCGGAGAAGGTCAAGTAATAGCTATTGAACACATCATAGATATTGCATCCCTATGTAATGTCCACCATGTCACAGAGGAAGATGTGGCTATGAGGCTATTGGCTGCATCACTTAAAGGTAAAGCTCTTGACTGGTTCAAAAATCTTCCAATAAATTCTATTGCTACATGGGATGTTTTTGGGGAAAATCTTTCCAAGTTTTTTGAAGATAAATCTGATAATCTGTCTCTGGTAGAACAACTAACTACCATTAAAAGGGCTCCACAAGAGGAATTAAGTGATTTTAATCTCAGGTTTCAAAAAACTCGGAATAGGATCCCTACCATGGTAAGACCCTCTACCGAATATGCTTTTCTATACTTTCTCAAAAGATTTAATAGTGATATTTCAGTAATGATCCAGTCCATGGGAGGAAATTCTTTACCTCAAGCCTATGATATTGCAATTAGAGTAGAGAATAGTCTCATTCAGGCAGGAAAGATAGCTCCTAGACCACCTATGCCTTTCTTTCCCAATATCCATATTAATATTCCATTGATTACTCCACCATTAGCTCCATTGCCATCTTACAAAAGTGAATAAATTATGCCTATGGTCCCTCCTAGTGAATTGCAAAGTATAAAAAATAGTTAACAAAAGATTGAGAGCTTGCTACAAAATTTTGGGAATGAATTAGTGAACCTAAAAAGGCAGCAAAGCCATCCCATAGCCCATACTCAAAGTCAATTTTCTAGTTCCTCATCTCAGTAGCCTAATCAACCCAGTTATCAAGGCAATAAGCAGCAATATCAAGGAAATAGTAATGCAAATAGGCAAAACTGGAATCAAAGGCCTTATAGGCCATACAATCCAACACCTCTCAATGTTGTTAGGGATATTGTTCCTAGCCAAAATAACCTTGTTATAGATTATGAATGGTGTTATCCCTGTAATGAACAACACAATCAGTCTAAGTGTACTAATGGAGTGCTCAATCAAGCCTTAATGGTTCAAAGTATCATAGATTCACAACCTACTATATCTACTGAAGAGGCTCAGCCACACTGTGATACAACTGCTCCTGACACTGCATTCCTCAATTGGCAAGAGAAAGAGTTCTGTGGAGTGAATGGTGATTCATCCAAATCAGAAAACACTAGAGCCAAGAAGAGAGCCCTAGAATCAGAGAAATCAACTTCTGGGATTGCTGCTATAAATCAATCATCACTCACTCCACCAATTTCAATCCTAAAGGGAGCCTCTACTCATGCAAATAGAGAAATATAGTATCAGAAACAGCCAGATCAGAGTATTGGTAAGTCTTCTCAGAAGGTACAATTTTTTGTTCCTTATAACATTGTTGATAATATGAAAAAGATGAATGTTTCTATTTCCATGTGGGATTCATTAGCTATTCCAAGGCAAACTAATTTACTAAAGGAGGAATTGTCAAAAGGAACAACAATTCCACATCAAGTTGTACATCATACTCCTAGAGTGGTCTTCACCAATTCAGAGCCTTCAGTGGTTTAGGATGAAGCAGTCAAATAGAAGGAAAAGAAGATTGGTAAAGTACAGTAGCAAGTATCACAAGAAAGTAAAAATGCTACAGAATCAAAGCAGCCAGCAATTTACCAATTGAAAGAAAATTAGCAAATATGTAGAAGGTGACAGAAAAGGGGGGTAAGAAATCTGCAAATGTTAAGCCTCCTCCTTTCTATATTTCTTTAATCATTGGAAATAAATTAGTGTATAATTGTATGGTTGACAGTGGTGCAACCAGTACTGTCATGCCAAAGAGTATAGCTGATATATTGGATTTGAAGTATGAACCTCTTGAGAAAGGAATTGTTCAACTTGATGGTTCTTCAGTTAAAATTGTTGGGGTTGTTAAAAATGCAAGTCAAACCTTGCACTCATGTCCAAACTTCTCCATTTCCAAAGATATCTTTGTCATAGATATGCCACCTTACTTTGCTCTATGTTTATCAAGAGACTTCACAGCCAAGATAGATGGATATTTCTCATCACATTGGTCTCACCTATATTTCAGAACTAGGTATGGTGCTAAGGTGACCATAAAGTCAGAATTATGGGCCAAAGCCCATATAGAGCCTTATAATCCTAGTCCCATAAATGCAAGTTGTGTGATCATGGATCCAAATTAAATCAATGAGAGTTCATCTTATAACACAAACTGAAGAATATCCCAATATGGTTCTTGATGAATTAGCAGCTAGAAATGACCAAGAGATGGATGTGTTTGATGCTTGTTTTGGTAATTTTGTGATGTTAGAATCTGATTTAGTTGTTCCTAATCTAATTAAAGATCAATGTTCTGAATTTGACTTATCTAACTAGCTATGGGATTTGTATTTTGATGGGTCTAAGAACAAGGATGGCATTGGTGCAGGAGTTATGTTGATTTCACCTCAAGGTGGTAGATTTTATGCTACTTATCAGTTATCTTTTCCATGTTCTAACAATGTAGCAGAGTATGAAAGCTTGATCCAAGGCTTGGAGTGGGCTAGGAAAAGAGGAATCAAATTTTTAAGAGCATTTGGGGACAATGAGTTGATTTTGAGATAGGTAAGAGGTATTAATGCTGTTAAAAATGATCTCCTAAAGCTGTACAAGTCAAGAGTGTTTGATATTTTGATAGATTTTGATGCCTTTAATCTCATTTCCATACCTAGAAGGAAAATATACATGCTGATAGATTGGCTGGTATTGGTGCACATGCTTCAATTACAGAAAATAAAGAACTAATTTTAGACCAGTCACATATTAAAATTGTGGCAAGACCATCTATTACAGACAATGATATTAATCGGCAAGTATTTTACACTGATGAACACATCTTAAGTTTTATGACAAAAACTGAAGAGTTTATTGCTCCTAAAAGAGAAATCTATGATCAGCAAATTGAGAACCAAGTTATTTAGTTAAAGAGTAATAAGCTTCCGAGGGGATTGGTCAGCCTAGAATCATCCTTTAATTCTAATGATCAATCCAAAAAAAGTAAAACCAGTTTTCTGGTTAAAGAAGATCATTATGAGGAAGTGGAGATCTTTAGAGACAAGTATCTAAAGGTTGGTAAAATAAACTCTCCCAAGGAAAAAGAATTGTTTATTGATCTTTTCAGAGAATATAGTGATGTATTTGCTTGGGATTATGTTGATCTAAAATGATTTGATCCCCAACTAAATCAACACACCATAGAGTTAGAACCAAATGCAAAACCAATTAGGCAAAGGCAAAGGCCCATAAACCCCAAATTAGAGCCTTTAATGCTAAAAGAACTAAAAAATCTCTTAGATGGAGGCATAGTGTTCCCAATAAAGCATACATCATGGGTTTCCAATCTAGTTCCAGTGAGGAATAAAAATGGAGAGATAAGACTCTATATAGATTTTAGAGACCTTAATAGGGCGTCTCTAAAAGATAGGCATCCCCTCCCTTCCATGGAACAGATCCTTCAATATGTTTTAGGCTCTGAAAGATTCTCACTCTTGGATGGATATTCTGGTTATAATTAGATTTTAATTAAAGAATCTAATCAATTCAAGATAGCCTTTACTACTAAATGGGGTACAATGGCCTACCGAAGGATTCCATTTGGGTTGTCAAATGTAGGGGCCACTTTTCAGAAAGCAATGGACATGGCTTTCAAAAACTTAATATATAAATTTGTTTTGGTATATCTAGATGATGTTACCATTTACAACAAGATTGCAAACTAGCATATTGATCATTTAAAAAAAAAATTACAGAGATGTAGAGAGTTTGGAATCTCTCTTAACCCAAAGAAGTCTGTCTTTGCAGTACATGAAGGAAAAATTTTAGGGTATCAAGTGTCTAAAGAAGGTACAACAATTGATCCTGAAAGGATTCATGCAATTCTCGAGCTGTCACTACCTAAACATAAAAGGGATTACAAAGTTTTATTGGAAGGATAAATTTTGTTAGACACTTTATTCCCAATATTGCAAATTTATTGAAACCTTTGACTTCTATGTTGAAAAAGGATGTGCCTTTCAGCTAGACTGCTGAGGGAAAAGAGAGTTTTGAGAAAGTCAAGCATGCCTTATCTTCAGCCCCTACATTAGCTAATCCTAATTTCTCTAAGGATTTTGTTTTATATGCTTATGGTGGTATTGACACAGTTTTAGCAATGCTGGTGCAAAAGAATGAAGAAGGATAGGAGCAGCCAGTAGCCTTTTTTAGCAAAGGTATGAATAGTTATGAGGAAAAATATAGGTTTGTGGAAAGACATGTGCTAGCTGTTATAAAATCCTTAAATAAGTTTAAGCATCTGGTTGCTGGGAATAAAATACATCTAATGATTGCACACCTTGGCATTAAAGAGTTTGTATTGAATAAAGATGTAAATGAGAAAAGGGGAGGGTGGATAACTAAAGTCATGGAGTATGATGTACAAATCCATGTAACCAAGCTGGTTAGAGGAAAAGGTTTATGTGCTCATATGGAAGAAGGAGAAGATCAGGTTAAAACTACAGAAGAGGCCATCCTCCTCCAAGGTAATTATGTACTTACTAATGATTCAGCATCCTGGTTATTAGATATGACCAGATTTCTGCAAATTGGTCAATATCCAATACACCTTGACAGAGCCAAGAGAAGGTACTTTAGGCTTCAATCTATTCCTTATGTGCTAATTGATAACATTTTGTATAGGAAAGATCTTGTTGATATGCTTCTTAAATGTATAGATTGTATGGATCAAAACAAGGTTCTATCTAAATTTCATGATGGATCTTGTGGAGGGCATTTCAGCCCCAAGACTACACCATGGAAGATTTTAAGAGCTGGCTATTATTGGCTAGATTTATTCAAGGATGTTCATTCATGGGAAAGAAGATGCCAAAGTTGTACTATGTTTGCAGGAAATCAAAGGTTGGCAACATTACCATTGAAACCAGTCATTGTTGACCAACCATTCAAAAAATGGGGAGTGGGCTTTATTGGCCTAATAAACCCTAATTCCAATGCAGGGCATAGATGGATCTTAACTACCATAGATTATTTCACTAGATGGATTGAGGCAATTGCACTAAAAGAATCTTTTGGAAATGTTGTTCTAAATTTCTATGATGATATTATTACAAGGTTTGGAGTTCCTTAATCAATCATATCAGATAATTATTTAGCCTTTATTGGAGTAGCTATAATAGAATGGGTTGTCAAGAATGGTATTTACTCAAGTACTTCTTCTAATTACTACCCACAGGATAATGGTCTTGCAGAATCTACCAATAAAAACCTAATCAGGATCATCAAGAAGACTTTGTAAGAAAACAAGAGGGATTGGCGCTCTAATTTGAAGGCAGCTCTGTGGCTAGATAGAATTACACCTAAGAAGGTTATTGGGAATTCACCCTATGTTCTTTTTTATGGCAAAGAGGCTAGATTTCCTATATCTACAAAATTTTGTGCACTGCAACGAGTTGATCAAATGCTGCTTTTTGAAGAAGGAGATCCCCTTGGCTTAAGGTATGCTGGTTTATTGCAATTAGAAGAAGAAAGGAGAAAGGCATTTGAAACTATGGAATTGGTCCAAGCACAAACTAAGAGGTCTTTTGACAAGAAGACTACATCTAGGGATTACAAAGAAGGTGATCTACTACTTAAGTGGGATGTACTAAAGAGCACGCCAGGGAAAAATGATAAATTTGATAACTTTTGGGCAGGCCCTTTTGTTATTAATGCCTGCAAGGATAAAAATTCTTATCAGTTGTCCACAACTGATGGAGAAGTTCTGCGAATTCCAGATAATGGAATGCACCTCAAGCTTTGCTTTGAGGGTTAGGTTTTAGTCTAGGTTTTCATTTTCAATAAGTGTTGTCCAAGCAGATAGGTCTTTACATTGAATTAGGTCTAGGATAGCTACAGTTTCATTTCAATAATGATTCCATTCATGGTTTCAGGTTTCCTAACTTCATTGCCCAAGGATAAAGGTCTAGGGTTGTGTCTAGCAGGCAAACATCTAGCAAAAGTCGCCAAAATTGTTATCCTATTTTTCAGCATGCATCAAAATAATCATAAATAGGAATAGATTGAATATTTAGAGGGAGTCCCATTAATATTATCCTTTAGGTATTATTAATCAACATTTTGTAATTACATTCATTTTTAGAAATTGTCATTTTGTACTCTAAGATTTTATCACATTCTAGAATTTTTAAATTACAATTTTGATCAATTACATTGTGCATTCAAGCTGAATGTATTATACAAATGTTATTTCATCTTTCTTTTCATGTCAAAACAATAGTGCATTATAGAATAAAAGGCATAATGGAAAGTATGGAGTAGAGGTCCCAGGCATTGCCTTGTGGTTGGTTTCTTTATGCTTGCATATTAGGTCTCCATTGCTGGTTGCATATCAGGTCCTAGGTCTTCATAGTCCATCTTCATATGCATATAGGTCTTTTAGGGTTTACCTACATCATAAGAGAAGATAGGGTGTTAGATCCAATTGGATCTAAGCAATACATGGAACATAAACAACACACAATCATTCCTTCTCAAAACTACATATCAATCTGATGAAATCAATGTAATGAGAAAATATTCATCCATAGTATCTGAAGAATAGTATTAAAGGGACTTGTTCCAAACATGAAACCTTTTTCTATGTATGATCACTTTGATATATGTTATTCTTCTCTATATAATCAAATATTTGAATGAAAGGGACTTAGTATTACCATCTGAGAAACCTTTTTCATGATTTGATCAACCTATGATTTCAACAAATGACACAACCCAACCAATACTCATGAGTGAATGTCATCTTACATTCACTCACAAATATTAATTAGTGCATATGATTTGATGACCTAATAAATTGAGTGGTATTTTGTGTGCAAATGGACAGGTATCTATAACTGAATGCAGGAAACAAAAGAAAATGATGCAGTGGATGTTACGAGCCCGTACTCGAACATCACATAAGCCATTATATGCAGAAGGATGGTTGATATCTCAGGAGGTTACTGCTCACATACATAGGAAGGATAAGATGCAGACACATGAAGGATTCAAAAGATGCTACAGGAAGTACATGAGTAAAGGAAGCTAGAGAAATATAGAATTGAAAGACTTTGAAAGTTCACTATCTTTATGCAAATAATGGAGAGTAAGAAAATGTTGTTACAGTAAGTTCTTCTTCATATATATGTTGCTTCAAAACATCTGTTAAAAGTTCACTTGGAAGATCAAAGTTGAAAACTCATGCATAAAGATTATGCATAAAATGTATTAAATGAGAAGATGCCATTGTAGTCATTTTAAAACAACTGAATCTGACAAAGTAAAAACATGAAACAAAAGATGTGAAAACTGCAAGTTAGGACAGAGATTAACAGTTTGAAATCAGAATGGGTGTGCACATATAGAAAATGAGCATGATGAAAAGAGTATCATAAGATATCCAGGAGCTTCATCAAATGAGATCATGCTTAATGGTTCTGAAATATTGCAGTGCATAATGTGTTTTAGACAAATTGTCAAGACAGTTTCTTTTTGCAGAGTTTACATCTCATATTAATGTTTTGAAAAGATGTACATTCATAATAACAGTATAGAGTATGTAATGTTTGTATATGCAAATTGAGTTTACTGTTTTGAAGTAAAATCCATGGGAGTCACGAGCCCATGTTTGAACGCCATGGGTTTGTTCTTTCCCATGTATACTTTGAAATAAAACAGTATGTTTTTACATCAAAGACAGTAGCATAATCAACATAGTTGTGCTTACATGCATAAGAGATACTCAATATTATCAGCAAAACTGTAAACTTAAAGTGTTTTTTAACATAATGTTGTAGTTTTAATATCTTATGTGTGTTTTTTAGATAGTGGAGTGTCATCAAACATGAAATAATATATTGTGCTTACTAAACTTTTTTATTTGAAGATAGCAAGAATGATTTTTTTATTAAAACATTCAGACAATACAAAACCTATGTTTTACTTCAAAGTTGAGACAAACATTAAACCAACAACTTTAAGTGCAAAGCCATGTGGCTATTTTAAAAAAATAATGTGGATGACATCATATGGGAATGACAGTGAGGTTCGACAACAAGCAGTACTAAACTTCATGGGCTTGATACTAAACATATACCAGTTCAAAGATTTAAAGATACAGTCGACATCAAGCATAGAGCACCGACATGCATCAAACACTAAGAAAGTTCACATTGATGCAGAAAATAGAATAAACAAATGACAGAGGAGATGATCACTTATCTATATGTAGAAAAGTTGCTGGAATATTATACTTTCAAGTCATGGTTATATCAACTCACACAAACAATGTGAAGCTTATGACAGAAAGATGTCATAGAGTTGAAATCAGAGGCACCCACATCATCTTTCAGTCATAAGCTACATTTTTAATACTGAAGAAGAACCCACATGGCGGTTTGAAGATGTTTCAGATATAGCTTGGTCTTTTTCCCACTTGTCTGAAGGAGAAAGACAGTAGTGGTGATGTTTTATTGTCACACTACAGACTGGGGATAAGTCTAAAACTATGACTAAGATATCCTTAGTTCAGAGCTGAGGTGCATGGGCTCAACATCTCATTCATATTTTAAGACCATTCCAAGATTACAGTGGTAGTAAATTCCAAATCTATAGTGGTGGTCACAAACAGTAAAAACTCCCCCAGTTTTCTTTATGCACTACAGTTCAAAACCCGCAATAGTGGTAAAACATCAGCACAAGAAACCCCAAGTTATAAATCACTATTCGGTGTCATTTGTATTGGCATAATGATACTATATCATCAAAACATCCCAACATTCAAGAAAATACAAGATAACTTACAGTTGGAACCCAATTTCAAAGCAAATGAAGATCAAAAGCCACGACCTTTATTGAAGAAGAATGCAACAAAAGAGATACCATGTGTTACAGTGAGCATGTAAATGACACTTTTTCCCTCGTAAAGCTCATGAAACTGGAATTTTCTTCACAGAACAGAGGCAGAAACATAGCAGAGATTCATGGTTTCCAGTTTCAACATGGCAGCACCACAGAAAATAAACCCTAAGATGCAAATGAAACTGATGAATGAAATGCATTATGTTTTACTCTCATTTGAAATCCACTATCAGATGGAGTAAATGCAGTTGCAGTCCCAGTGCATCGACATTCCCTCCTTATTTCCACATTGGTACTTTTGGTGCCACGACATAATAAAACTATCCCTTCCAACGTATGGTAGTCAAGTCAACTACAAACCATGCTGGTTACCAAACCACAGCTGCCTCGACCATAGTGGTGTGGTGTCAGCAAAGTCAAAGATGGGCTATGATGCCGAGTTCACAAGGGCTTCGAACCCTTTGAAGTTAGGTAGTTGGGTTTTTGAGTAGGGTGGTAACACTGCTAAATTCAAATGTCATGTATTTGAAATATGGTAACAAAGATAGTTGATATATTTGTAATTAGTATATCAAAATTAGGGGCTAAAACTTAGGGTTTTGTTTTAGGGAAATTGACTAAACCCTATAGTTATGGAGGGCTTTTTGGAGGGAAGATTTTTTGAAAGTAAGTCATGTTGGCTATTTAGTGAAGGTTTTTACTTCATGTTGGGGGGTCAATTTGGTGGATAGAGGCACTTTAGTGAATTCATTATTCCTATAGTTGTTTGTTCATTTTTTTGTATTCTAGTGTAAGTTCATGCTTGTAATTTCGGTTTTGTGCAAGAGGATTTCACTATTCCTTGCCATTACTCAGGAATTCATACATGTAACTTGTATACAGATTTTTGAGAAGAAGATTGTTGCCCCACTTTTTTCCATACATCTTATTGTGATCATTTGTTTAAGTTCCTTTTCAATTTTTTGCATCTAAGAGTAATACCTTTGTAAATATGGATTAGTGAATTGCATTGATTCCTATTCTATATCACAAAATATAAGCCTTTTGCAGAATATGCATGTTGTTATTGGTGAGAGTACTGCTTATGGTTAAACCCTAGTTGTGGTCTTCCAATTAACATATGTATTGAGCAGTGAATGATAGTGCAGAGATCCCTAGGGTATGATAAGTGGATGTCAGTTTGAAGCTTCAAAAAGGATCTAAATCTTCTTGGTGTATCACCTTTTCTAGTTTTTCATGCAAGTTCAATTTTAAATCTTTCTCCCCTTTTCTCAGTTAAATTTTCAATCAAGAGGTGATATCCCATACTAAATAGGAGCTGGCCTAGAATCCAGAGACTCTTCCTCATCCATAGTTCACCCATAGGTAGAGGAAGTTTCCATTGTCAGATAGAATTGTCATGAAGCCTTAATGCCTGATTTAGGGTGACAATTCTAAGCCTGAACAACTAGTGTTGCTGAAGCTATATCTGCAACTTCAGGTAGTTCCTTTTCTGATGATGGCTCAAGAACAACTTGAAATTGAAGTGTTGGAGGACTTTCTGAAGATTCTTGATCAGAATTTGGTAAATTAGTGTTGTAAGTGGGAGGAGCTAAACTTCTCTCAAATATTATTTTCCTTGGTCTTCCTTGCTTTATACCCCTTTCTACAGGTTGGAAGGATGGCTCTTTTGGACCTCTAGGCTCTCTCTAAAAATTTCCTCTTCTCTTGGTATGTGATAACTTTAAATACTCGAAGTCAAAGGTCCCACCGGGCTTGCCAAAAAATGTTGAGGTTTAGTATTACCACCCAAACTTAGGCATTGGGGATTTATAGGTATTCTATCCTAACAATGGAAACCTTCTCTAGCTATGGGTGGACTATGATTGAGAAGGAGTCTCTAGATTCTAGGCCGGTTCCTATTGAATTTGGGTATCAACTTTATACTATCTTCTCCTTATTTTGGGAAGGAAAGGGAGAAACTCTAACTAAAATTGCATAAATAATACTTGAAAAGTGATACACCAAATAAGATTTAGAACTCTCAAAGCCTAAAACTGACATTCACTTAACATACCCTAATAACCTCTGCAATATCTCTCACTATCCAATACGTAGGCTAATTTGAAAGTAACTACTAGGGTTTAACAAAAAATAGCAATCTTACTATCAACAACATGTATATTCTGCAAAAGGCATATATTCTGTAATCTAGAATAGGAATCAATATAATCCACTAATCCATGCTACAGATATATTATACTTGAGTGCAAGAAATTGAATAGGATTTGAACAAATGATTACCATAAGATGTTTGAAAAATGGATCAATTATAATCTTCTCAAAATCCATGTGTAGTTACATGGATGAATCTCAAAATAATGGCAAGGAATACAAGCATCCTCTTACACAAAATTGATATCACAAACATGAACCAACAATGGATACAAAAGCATAAAATGGTAGCTATAGGAACAAGAAATTTAGTAAAAGCTCTTCTCTCCACAATCTTGAACCCCTTAACATGAAGCCAAGGATCCACTATATAGCCCACATGGCTTAATTTTTGAAAATATTTCCCCCCAACAGTCCTCCACAATAGCAAGCTACTAAACTATATGGCTTAGCAAGTACCCTAAATAAAGACATGAGTTTAGCCCCTAAAGTTGGTAAATAAAATACATCTTTTTATATACCTTACGAGATTTATTACATAACAATAAAAATGTATAAACCTGAATACATAACCTCAAAAGGCATACAACCCCAACCATAACCTGACACCATAGGAAACCCTAACTCCACTAAGTCGGCAGAAAAGAACCAAACCCTGATTTATGGCACCCAACCATGGTATAACCAAGTTTATATAACTCGAGCTCAATGCTTGAGAACAACTCATAACTGACCTAAACAGATCACTAAAAAGATGTAATGTTGTCCTCGTGCCATGAAAAGTACTATTGTGGAACTATGGAGGGAATGTCGATACACTGGGAATTGTCATAGCATTTAATCCATTTGTCAATGGACTTCAAAATTGGGTAAAACACAATGCATAGAGTTTATCAATTTCATTTGAATCTAGGGTTATGTTCTTTGTAGCGCTGCCATGCTCCTTTGAACTAGATTTGGGAAGCCATAATCAATGGCACTGCATTTTCTTCTGGAGTATGTGGAGAAGCTCAGGCCTCTCAAGCTCTGTGGGAAACCATGGGTTTGATCTTGCTTTGCCATAACATATGGCACATTTTATGAATTTTTTTTGGAGTTTTTTGGTTTGAACTTGGGATTCAAAACTTGAGCTCTGTCAACTATGAGTTATGACCCGTGGCCTCCAATGTGTGGGATACTTGTAGAGGTAACTTACAGAGATTGGGTTCTATTGTTTTTTGAAGCCATAACATATGGAACTGCTTCCTTGTTTTGAACTGGGACTTGAGGTTGGAAGTTTCACACCCACTGTAATCTTAGAGTGAATCTCAGTTGTGGTTGGGACATGTAGAGGAATCCATAGAACTCGGACTTGAAACTGGGCATCTTATCCACTACTTCAGACTCATTCTCAGTCTATGGTGAACTTACACTTGAAGAGGTTGTGACTCTCTCTATTGATCTTCTTTCTTTTCAAGAAAAACTTGGGCTCCATCTCCTCTTTTGTAACCTACAACACTTGTCTTCTAATCTGCAAATAAGTTACATCTGGTCTTTTCTTATTACTTCTGCATTTAAAATGCATTCCAAATGCATAACTTTGAGTTTCAACAACTTCATTTTTATGAGTTAATAAAAATATACATCTCTAGAAACAACTTGTGGTATTTTGATGTTAATGCTCTGTATGTTGTAGTATTTGTTTGCTTACTTCAAAACGCCAGCATGTAATTTCATTATTTCTTTTGTAACCCTTGACACTTAGAGTTACCTTTTTTTGTTTACTTGCTATCATTTCCTTCATTACTACTCTCTGTGCTTTATTAATATCAATAGAAACAACAAAAAGACATACCCACATAGGTATTAAGTTGATCTCAAACAGGTATATATTTGATGTGAACTCGGTTCTCTTGCATGGCTATCTTTTCTATATACAAATGTACTTCAATTAATGTTTTTCAAACACAACAATATTTTCATGAGGAAAAAAATGTCCATCTCTGCAAACTGAACTTTTCTTTCATTATTCTATCTTTCAAAACAAATAATTTTTTTCCCCTGCAACAATTAGATAAAATAAATAGCCTTCAACATTTACTAGTGAAACTATGAGCAAAATATATCAAAACATGTCATGTTTAGAACACTATAAAAGTGTTGTTCCTTCTAGTGTGAAAATACACTGCTCTTTTATCAACATATAAGACACTACCCATGGGGTTCGAGCACAGGCTCATGAATCCCATGGATAATCTTCATAAAAGGAACCCTGAAAACATG
Organism: Thuja plicata; assembly: GCA_018584345.1. Classification (NCBI taxonomy): domain Eukaryota; kingdom Viridiplantae; phylum Streptophyta; class Pinopsida; order Cupressales; family Cupressaceae; genus Thuja; species Thuja plicata. The sequence goes on along the minus strand of MU226280.1, from coordinate 80,983 downwards.
AATACTCCATTTTTATGACTGTATGCCCTATATTAGATGCATGATGAACATTATACCAAAATAAAATGTAACTGTGTAAAATACCCAGTATAAAGACACCTCTTGAAATTTTTTGCATTAAGGACATAAGTTCAGCTTTCTTTTGAAGTTATGAACAATTACACTATTGTTTGATTTCTTTAGTTGATGGAACATACACTGTCTTTCTCATAACGTAGTTATTTTTTTCATGAATTTTTACTCCAAGAAAGCCTACCAACATACTGTTATTTCAATCTTTTCTTATTGAATTTCACTTGCAGTTTATATGCACATTGTTTATTATGCTACATGTCTCCATTTCTTTGCAAATCTTACTATTTCATAAGCATCAACAATAATATCTCATAATATAAAAATGGTGATAACTAGGCATGCATCTTTCAATACTGAATTTCAAAATGACTATTATACCTTCCCTGCATTTGATACTCACTATAACAGCATTGCCTTCATTTCTAATTTTCATTATGTTAGTGAACATATTATCCTTCTTTTCTGCATAATCCAATTCATTAAGAATACTTCCTTGCTCATGTGTCTCCTGCAGTATCATAGATCCTTTTCTGCATCTATATTTTCTTTTGCTATCTACACTCAGTTATATGATCACCTTTTGCACACATATCACCAATCAACCTATTAGGTCAACTGATAAAATGAACCAATTAATGTTTGTGGGTGAGTGTCATCCCGGATGGCATTCATTCATGAATGTTGGTTGGTTTATTTGTGTTTTTTGAATTAAAAGGTTGATCAAGTTTTGAAAAATGTTTCTCAGATAGGAATACTAAATCCTTTTCATTTAGATATCTGGTTATAAAGACAAGAATAAAATCCATCAAAGTGACCATAAATAGCAAAAGGTTTCATGTTTAGAACAAGTCCCTTTAATACTATGTTTCAGATATTATGGATGCATGTTTTCTTGTTACATTGATTTCATCAGATTGATATGTAGTATTAGAAGATTTGAATGTATGGTGTTTGTGTTACATTAATTACTTAGATCCAATTGGATCAAACACGCCTTTTCTTTCTCATGATGCAGGTAAAACCCTAACAAACCTAAGTGAAGATGAAGACTTAGACTTGGAGACCTAGGACCTGATAGACAACCAACAACCAACCAACCACAAGGAAATGCATGGGACAACCAACCACAAGGAAATGTATGGAACTCCTACTCCATACTGCTATCATGCTTTCTATTATGCAAGCTACCATTTACTTGACATGAAAAGAAATTTGAAAATATACTTGTATATTAAATTCAGTTTGATTGCACAATGTAATTGATCAGTTTTAAAATTAAGAAATTCTAGAATGTGATTAATTATTAGAGAACACATGATAACTTTTGACAATGAATGTAATGATGAAATGTTAATTAATAACATCTAAAGGATAGTATTAATTAGACTCTTCTAAATATGCATTTTTTTCCTATTTGTGGTTATTTCAATGGATGTTGTAATTTAGGGTAACAATACCTACTTGTTGTAGTTTGAAATTATAATATATTAGATCTAATCAAAATATTATAAACTTTATATGACAATAATCTTGACTCTGAGCTCTACAAAAGGGTATTTTTTATATTTTTTTAAAATATCATTAAAAAGAGTAAGGG
>MU226280.1:52308-79261 GCA_018584345.1 Thuja plicata | reverse complement strand
TTAAAAAGAGTAAGGGTTATTGAAACATCAATTTTATGAAATAATTTTATTTCTTTGGTAATTGGTATAAAACATGCATTTAATAGACATTTCCAATTGGAAAAGTTTAACCACTTATCTAGCTTAGACAAAATGAATCTAGCTAGACCATATGTTTGACAAAAATTAATTTTTATTTAGAAATACTCAAATGTAGTTGTGCTGATAAGTGGTCCTGAAACGTGACACAACTTTGTGCTTTTACCCTGATAAAACATTTACAACCAAAAATTTTAAAGTTCATAACATTAGCAGTTTTACCATTCCATAGCTCATAGGGAGTATAGGTTGTTCTGACTCTGATTTGAGCTTTGTTTAGGATATATATAGCTGTATGAACAACTTCTTTCCAAAATTTATCAGGCAATTTTTCTTCATTTAGCATAGTCTGAGCCGTTTCCTTAATTGTTCTATTTTTTCTTTCCATAACACCATTTTTTTGTGGTGTACGGGCAATTGAGTACTGCCTCTTGATGCCATGTTTCTCATGGTATTCAAAGAACTCTTGAGAGGTGAATTCTCCACCTTGATATGATCTTAGAAATTTTAGTTTTAGATCAATTTGTCTTTCTACCATTTTCATGAATATTTTAAACCGTTCAAATGCTTCAGATTTATGTTTCAAAAAAGTTACCCAAACCATTCTTGAGTAATCATCCACAACCACCATAAAGTATTTTTCACCATTCAAGGATGGAGTTTTGGTTGGACCACATAGACCAGTATGCACAAGTTCTAGTGGTTTGCTAGATAGATATTCCTTGGTTTTAAATGATGTTTTTGTCTTCTTTTCTTTAACACATTTTTCATAAAAAATTTCTGCTTTACTCATTAGAGGTAAACCCCTAACCTTTTTGTTCTTTCTAATTCTAGAAATATTATCTAAATTTAAATGACCTAATCTTTTGTGCCACAGCCAATTTTCTTCAACCTGACTCTTATGACAAGTATTGATTAGAGAGGATTACTGAACTATTGAATATATCAGATTATAAATATTTCCCCCATTCTTAAGCCACTTGCAATTATTCTATTATTTTTGTTTTTAATAGAACAAGCTTTTGCATCAAAATAAATAGAATAACCAATTTCAAAAATATGAATCACACTTGATAAGTTATGTTTCAATCCTTCAACATAATATACATCATGTATTAGAATATCCTTATTTAAAAGAGATGGATACTTGTCCTGTGATATAACCACATGAATTATCACCATACCTGACAAACCCTCCATCAAAGTCTCTTACGGTTTGAAAATTTATTTTTCTTCTAGTCATGTGATGAGCGCATCCGCTATACAAAACCCACATTGCATATTTTTGTGCGAACAAGATTGTTTCAACAACAAAAGATTTTTCTATATTCATGTTTTTGGGTTTCCATATTTGTTGAGGTTTTAATTTCAGTTTGCACTATTTACAAAGTGTCCATAGTAGTAACACTTAAAGCATCTAATCAATTTCTTAAAGCCATATAGCGATTTATTTCTTGCCTACTTGCATTTGAATGCCTTATGACAAAATAGATTACAGTTAAAACAGTAACCTTTAAAGACATAATTTTAAACCTATTTTGAAGATTCTCCATTTTCAACTAAATTAGATCCTGAATCAGTTTGATCAAATTGTTTTTGCAATAAAACCAATTTATTTTCCTTTTCACCTAATAAAGTATTATGATTTTCAATAAGTTGATTTGCACTATCCTATTCAGCTTGTAAAGACTGATTTAGATTTTCATGAGTAGAGATTAATTTCTTTAATCTTTTTATTTATTGTAAAGAGGAAAGTAGCTTTTCTTCAAGATCAATGTCTTCATCTGAATTAGATGAAGATTCTAATTGAATACATTTTTTTGAGCATTTATTATTGCATCCATAAACAATGTTTCTCCTTCCTCACCCGAAATCATTTGATTCTTCATTTGAGTCTTGTTTTGACAAAAGACTCTTCTTTATAAAGTCTTTGAATCTTTTGATCTGATTCCAGGGATTCTTTTTGAAAAAACTTTCAGATTTTACATCATTTTCATCTTGATCATCATAGGGACATTTTGCAGAAAAGTATGCTAATTGTCTACAGTTAAAACATTTTGGTTTTCCTTTATATTTCTTTTTCATTTTTCTAACCAGCAATGCTTCAAGGGGATATATTATATCTCATTCACTCTCATCTTGTTTTTCAGCCTTGAAGGTTGTTTATTTTGAAGTAGAACCAATTTTATTGTTAATTCTCCTTTCCTAAGTAGTTAGAGTTCCTTGCAACTAGTGTAAAGTCATTTTAGAGAACTTTTTCTTGTCTTCCAAGGTAGATATTTTTAATTCAAATTTAGGTAGTACAGTTCTTACTACCTTTGAGACAATATCATGTTCCTCAATTTCCTCTCCTTAACCCCTTCTAGCATTTACTACTTCATCAATCTTTAACAAGTAGGCTACTATACTTTCATCCTTGTTCATTTTCAAATTATCAAATTATGTTTTCAAAGTTATCAAATTTGATTCCTTAACCTTTTTATCACCTTGATAAATGGTTTCTAGTTTTATCCAAATTTCATTAGCAGATTGACAATACATGACTTTGATAAACACATCTTTTCTGAGACCACATAAGATAGAAAATTTGGCTCTTTTATCAAGTTCATACTTGGTTTTTTCATTAGGATCAATGGGTATGTTTTTTGGTATAGTAATTTTTTTTACTGCAACTTCCCACATATGAACATCTAGAGAGTCTTTGAAGGATTCCATCATGACCTTCCAAAACACGTAATCGGTGTCATCAAATAATGGGGCTCTAGTAAGAGAAGTACCTTCAACTTGATCCATTTGAACTTCCAAACTGTTCTTGGATAATCCCTATTGGCAGACCTAGGAAGGGACCCTAAGCTTTGATACCTCTTGTTGGAAGTAAAAAAATGACGAGACTGGGGTGAATAGAATAGAATAGATTTGCTACAATTTTAAACCCTTTATAACATGTTTAAATATAAGCATTTAAATTCCAGAAACAAACAAATGCACATAAACTAAAATGAATAGAAAGAAATGCTAGATATCAGAGCAACGACACAACTCACAAAAGGAGATGACACAAGAGATTTTGTGCTGAGTGGAAAACCCTCAAAACCTTTCAATTTTTTCATGGGAAAAACCACTCCAGTGAAACCTACCAATTTATTGAGCAACAACTCTTCTTTTACACTGTTTAACAGCCTCAACCTCTTGGAGCTTCAACTCCTCTTTCTTGTACAAAGTTTTGGTTCACCATATTACATACGTATATAAATGTATGTTTTAGATTCCACACATTCACATACATAGATAACCTTATGAATTTTTATTTTAATGTCAACTTAATACTCCATACATAAAAAGTATGAGTGTGTATCTCTTTTTATTCTTTCATCTCCACAAAAAAATGAATACACATGCATACTCCCTTATATAGGAATGTATTTAGAATTTTATATCCATTGATTAACTATCAGTTCCAACTATGTAACTAATTTTATAAAAATGTTTGATACATAATAAGCTATTCAACTGTAAAGAACTCCACACCCTTTACCAGGGTTAACACAAAAGAAATATTCTTCCAAAAAAAATTGTGCTTAGAAACAATTCTAGAATCAAATTCTTAATAACCCTGATTTAGTAAACAGAACACCACAAGTAATATCGGTACTATCCCTTGAAACTAAAAACCATTCTTTTAATGTCCATTTATGTGTTTCAAAACAACTTATTTTGCTAAAATAAATAAATAAGAGAAAATTGTCAACACAAATCCAAACTGTCGTCACTTGTAACTGTTCATAAAATGATAACTGTCAAACCCACATGAAATAAATATTTTCTAATAACTTTCCTGTTCCAGCCATATATACTTGGAATGAAACTACAACATTCTCCATTGATATGAACTTTTACAATAGAGAGAAAATAGAAATCAATATACTTGAGATTAAAAACATAAAAGTTACCTCCATCTATAAATACCCTATTTGGATGATGATTATGATGATGAAAAATACAACCAATCTCTCACCTTTGTAATCTTTGAACTCTCAGAAGTGTATGCAGGAAACATTCACATTCAAAGACAATGAGTGAGCCACAAAGTTAAGAGATACCGTGAATTTCAAAAACATAGAAAATTATTTACATAATTTGCAATCCCATTATGAAATGAGATGTAATATTGCTGTTAAAACAAAACATTTACCTTCTCAGGCTGATAAATATCTCAGCACAAATAGTATTAATAGAATCACATCATCGCGGTAACAAACATATCAAAAACCCACAAGGAAATCTGAGAAAGAATAGTACCAAGTTCACTGTCAAGATGTTCATGGTGGCAGCCTTAGAGCTGAGAAATAAAATCAACAAATGTAATTTGAAACCCTATTTGGCTTCCTTATGGTTTTTAACAAAATTGAATTTCAGAATGAACTGGAATCTACCATAGGATACTAACACTTAGATTCATAATGTACGAGTGACATAACCAAGAGTTAATCTATTTACAATGCATATGAGTTATATTTTACATCACTATCAAAGATGTAACATAAACTACTGTAGACCATAAAATAATAATTAGCTGATAGGCTTCCCTAATGAGGTTACTCATGTCTGTACACAAGGGAAACCTTTCTCACACCTATGAAACCAGTCTCATGCCTATGAAACCAGTAAACATCATATCTTTGACCTGACATCTTCAGCCTGACAGGATTTTAAGGCAAGAGGCTGGAGTCAATGGCAGGAATGCCGTATACATAACCCCAATATTTTTAAATCATATAACCCCTATGCATTAAATGAGGCATAACAAAATGGCTTTTCCTTTATGAATCATCACTAGCAAGTAAGGAGGTTTTTGGGAGGCAAACCTAAAAACAAAAATCTTTGTAGTCCATTCATTTCACAGCGATTTTATTTCATTTCAGAGCAATACTTACTGGGAAATTTTTGTTACCCTTGAGTCTTTCTCCAGTAAACCCTAAAGTATAAAATTAGACATTTTCATACCGTGAAGGTAAGAATTCTATCTCCCTATTAGTTACTCCGATTTCTATTATTTCTATTGAGCTACATCTTGCTCAATTTGAGTTAGAATAGATGGGGACATTCTTTATTGTTTTATTTTACTTGTTACAACCTTAGAAAAATAATCAAGCCAGGTGACAAGACATGGATGCTCAATCTTCAAAACTAATGGCTCCTTATCAACTGAATGCAAAGGTACCATCATTTTCATTCAATGTAGATGTACCAGCTTTTTCTCCTATTCCAAATCCTTATTATAATATTCCACCCCACATGCAGCTTCTATTGCATTTTATCTAGTGAATTTGATAAATCAACCACTATTTGTAAACCCAAAACATCCTACAATAAACTTGGATATCCTTCTGTAGGGTTTAGTTCCCAATCATATGGTCACAAACCTCTGTATGAAGCCTTCAGTTTGCAGTCACTAGATTTTTATTTATCACAGGCTTGAACAACATTTTTCCCTTGCCTGCCCTGGCAGAAGTAGAAAAAGGTAAGCATTTTGACTTTAATATCACTCTGGCCATCATACTGGCAGAAGTTTTTTTTTTTAATGGTAGCACTTGACAACATCAGTTTCAAGCCTTTGGGAAAATTCATGGATGAAAGGGATGAGACAATCAGGCAAAAGCTATTGAGTATTTGCAATAATTCTGAGGAAATCAAGCGCTTATAGGTAGGTTTATTATAATGATCTATTTTTCTGGTGAAATGACATACCAAATTTTCAAAATAATTTCATTTCTTAGAATCAGTCAACTATTATATTTAGCCGATATGCTATTATATGTCGAAGACTATTGGAATCATGATGTCAGATGTCCAGAAAATTCACTAATTTTTATTCTGATGCTCACAGAGATAGAATTTGACCATTGTCGATGGACTTGCTGCAACACACTTGCTAAAATAAAATCTTGATCATGGTTGAGGCCACTTGCATTGCCTCATTATTTTCAAATTTTTATAAGGATATGCTACCGATTTCTGTCACATCTGTCCAACACATTTTTGAACTACTGCTGACCATTTCTCGAAAAAAAATATAAAATGAAAAAAAATCAAGCTTTTACTCTGTGCAAAATAGACAAGAGTGAAGGATTGTTATAAATAACATCAATTTATTTCATTAAATATTGTGACATCTACCAGGCACACCCTCAAATGCCTCGCCCCTTATCAATTACCTTTTGTATATTTTATATTTTAAAACATTGATGAAAGATGGAAGATTATGCATTTTCTAAAATTGTAGGTGTTAAATCAGAGTTCTTCTTTCATAGAAAATGGTGGAGGGTGTAGAGATATTTTGGCTATGAAAATTTCAAATATTACAAAACAACTATTTTTTTTTGTCTCTGGAAATCTTTTAAAAAGTTTTGGCAAAAGTAGTTTTTTATTGGGTGGATATCTACAGATTTCCAATAGTTTTGTGGAGTTTTTAGGAAGGTTGTTACCAAAGAGAAGAGTTAAAAATGTATGGTATTCCATTCATTTCAATTGTTTTATAATCTACAATTTATGGTTTTTTTGGGCCAAGAATAATTTAAGTTTCTTTTAGCTGATTGTGCCTGCTCAAATTGGGTAAAATTACATGAGATAGATAGTTTTAGTTACCCCAAACTTGAATTAAGAGTTTGGATTTCTTTGGTTTTGTTGTGGTGCTTCGTAGGGTATCCCATTTGGCCATTGTAATGACAATTGTTTGTAGTAATTTGAAACTGAGTAAAAGGGCAAACTTTGTTCTTGAAAAGATTTACAGATATTTGTATCTTATAGAGATGTGTCTTGATGTTTAGTTTTTGAATGTTTTTCATATTCGTGTGAATTTTTTCATTCGGGACATGAGAGCATATTTATTCAATGGTTTGGATGATCATGATTTTAGTTATTTGCATCACAAGGTTATGACATGAATTTTTTTTAAATTTGGTGATTCCAGGTCTATTTGAAGGAAGATGGATGTTCCATATGAAGCAGAGAACGTATAAATTCAAGGGGGAAAGGGGTACACCAAGCAACTTGCCACTAAGGTTACTTTCTAAGATTCCCTGATACATAATGTGTATACATTTTTATTTAGAGTTAGGGATTTTAACTTAGATTTATTGTTTAATTTTGAGTGGAGGTCACTGGTAAATATGTTCCCCCAAGAGGTAGTGTGAAAAAGACACAAAGACCTTGTCCTGTAGCTGTCACATCTTGGTATGACATTTTTATCTATTTCTGGCTCCAGTTTTAAGATTTTCAACTTCAAGGCTCTTATATGGTTTTAGGATTTGAGTTTGTGATATGGGGAAGTTTATATTTTTTTCTTTTCTAAGACCTAAATTTCTTCAAACAATAAGATAGGCCTTCTGATTTTAAGGCTGTTTGTTGAAATATTGTGAATTTTTATTTGGGGCTTCAAAGCTCTATTAGCATCTCTCGATTTGAATTTGTAATTTTTATGGGGAATTTCTTGAAATGGTAGGGTATGCCTTCTAATTTTTATTTTGCTTTGTTGAAATATTGCAAAATTTAACACTGGGTTTGATTTTTACGAGTGAAATATGTATGTATTAACAGAGTATTGAGCTTATGATCCAAAAACTACCTTTTCAGAGAGTAGTTCAGGAAATTGTACATAATTTTAAGGCACACAGCCCTCCCCCTTTTCCCTAATTCTCCACATCCCATCAAGATTTATGTAACCTAAATCAGTCCTAAAAATTAGTTTTCTCGTAGATCCCATTATTGTTGGCAATTTTGTATCATGGTTAATGATCTAATTTTGAATTTTATAGATTGATCTGTGATCATAAAACCCTGATGTTTTAGCATTGCAAGAAGTAGTAGAAGCATACCTGGTGGAGCTCTTTGAGGATATTCAACCGCTCAGAGGATTTGTGGAGAAAGAGCATAAAAATATAATTGACTTTGCTTTTCCTTGGATTTAATTGCTCAAAAAAATTTATCCTTAACAAGATGGCTTGCATAATATGATGTAAATTTTGGACAACAAGAATGTTACTTGTTTCATTGTTTCAGAAGTATTTGGTCCCTATCTTTTTTGTAAGAATGCAAAATAATTGCTAATATGTAAAGGTAAAATTGATGGAAGATCCTATTTAATAATTGTTCTTTATTTATTTTGAAGCAGGGGTCTTCCTCATGATGACTGTTATAGTGATTAATCTTAAACTTTTTTTGATAAGATATATACTAAATTATGAAGAAAGATATATACTAATTTGTTTTCATTTTCCAAAGATACAATTTACTGATTCATATCTTTTTGGATGTTTGGAAGTCTAAATCATGATAATGGCGTCTACAATTCTATCAGAATTAGGTGAATTTTGTTTTGCATAAATTCATTTTTCCCTTCCTGTTAGTTGTGATGGAATCTCATTATGCAGACTCTAAATTTTTAATTTAAATTCCATAAAAGTGCTACTCAGGAATTTTTCATCTGTAATACCAAACAATGACATTTCTAATCAATACATAGTACTAGTTCTTTTAATCTGTTGGCATGGTAGTTGCGAAATGCTGAATATGTTTGGATTGTTGTGTTATTATAGCTCAAACCTTAAACACTAAAAATAGATTTTATGTTCACAAAAAATTGCTTGAGACTGCATAAGCATACAATTTTTTTATGTGCTCTATGTTGTTTATATGAATTTTTTTTTTTCTTTTATGAATGTTATACCATGTTTAAATATATTTATCTGGTTTGCCATTTTTGTAGACAGATAAATTAATTCTTGAAGTCTCGGGCATATTGTTGAATGGTGAAATTGGTTGCCACTTATAAACCCTTGCCATTTGGTTACTAAATGGGTGAGATGGGAACTACAAGACTCTATAGACTTTCAAAGAAGTGATCACGGCTAGCTGGTTTGATCTTTTGGAGTCTTGGGAATGTCATTATGGCACTGAGAGTTATTCTACCATATTGAAAATCCAAATAAAAGGTGGTTTCTGAAATGCTTTGTTTACCTTCTTGATAGGAGTGATTACAAAAAGGAAAGGAGGATAATTAATGTATGCTTACAAATTAATAAGTAGGATATTTTATGTTTTTATGTAATTTTAAAGTGATGATTAATATTTTAATCTAGTTTTAAAGATGAGTGGAGTAGTCTTATTGTATTTTTATTTTCTATTATAATTATGTGGTTTAAAATAAATGTAAGCATGTGATTTCGACTATCCAGCCCATTAATTTCCATACACCTGGCACAATCCACTATGTTGCCATTCCCATTGCCATATCCAAATCTACAACTAAAAATGTACTATCATATTGACACTCACGACTCTCTGTATATTTTCTGGGTAAACATAAGTCAAGCTTCTTCCTCCATTTATAAAAAATATTTATTGATTGTTCAACTTATTAAGCTTGAGATTTCTTGAAATGAACTGATTGTACTAACTTCCTAAAAATCAAGCTTAAGAAAATATGCACACTACCATAACATTCATGACCCATTGCAAAGAGAATTAAAGCTAATCTCCTACTAGAACTTTCTTAACTTGAAGATAATACATGGAGACTTAATAGCTATGATTTTTTATTCAATTATTTTTATAGCAAGTTGGTTTGTTCAACATTAATTAACACATTTGGATAAATTTTGGCTCAATTGTCCTTTTTCAATCTATATTAAATTATTAATAATGATATGGTAATGCTTGGAGGGCCCCTTTGTTCTTTATGGGACAAACGTACAAGGAAGTGAAAAGTTGAAGTCCATTGAAAACAACATAAATATTCCCTACACCAACATCCGTCCATGTCCGTTGTATACAAGTTGTTCTTACCTTTGCAAAAGCTAAAAGATGTTTGATTAAATTATTTTTAGAATTTAAAATAAAATGTTAATATTTTGTATGTTTAATTGATTATATTATTTTATACTTTAAATATAATTTTGAATCTAATTTGAATTCATTTTGAAGTGTACATTGAATAACATTGAGTAAAAAATATTAGTACATAATTTGAGCTTAATTTGGTTTCAAGTTAATCCTATCAACTAAGAAAATAATGTCATTTTTCAAATGTGAACATGTCGCATTTAAAAAAATATACAATATAAATTGGATATATATCTAATTATACTTCTAGAGAAATTTGGCAATAGTTTAATTTAATCAATGCTTTTATAAATTTTGCATTTGTGCTACAAGGTGCAATGAATTATGAATGAAAAATGAGAATGGTTACTATTCTTTATTAATATTTTAATGAAGTATGAGATTTGTAGTTTGTGCTTTTGTAGTGCTTTTAACAAAGAGTGGATATTGTAAAAGGAATGGGGAGTTCAAAGAAAGCACAAAAATATTGATATTAGATGAAGACGATGCACAAGTAACTTGGAACATTACAATAATGAAGCCTCCATATGCACACCCTCTATTTGTGGACACCTTTGAAGTGCCTTCTTCACTTTCAAGTGTCAAACATTTTGTTTCACACTTTTCATGTAAGTATAAGGTGGCATGATTATGAATCTACCTATTTGGGGAAACAAGAAATTAAAATAAGGTTACAATAATTAGATTATATTGGGATCCAAATAAGAGAGAAAGTTGAACCTAGAACACCAAATGTATATATATGGTTATTATTATTAATCAATAATTTTTTTTCTATTTTAACTTAGTTTCTGATGAAATGGTTTTATATTTCAGAAACTCATTTTTTAGAGTTATCTTCCAAAGTAACTCTACTATTTTTTTATTTTTTAAATTGTTGAATTAAACTTATAACTAATTATATAGAAATTATGTGTCTAAGTTGTTGAGGTAATGAAAAACTCCTCTAATTTAGTTGTTAGGCTATTATATGGTAGGGAACCCCACCAAAATATTTTGTTTACAATCAAACCAATTCTATATAATTGACAAGTTAATCAATGGATGATAATGTGGAAAAGTTATACATAGTAATGACCACTACTTTGACTAATGATTTAAAAAAATTACTTGAAATTTTATCCTTTCAATATATTACTTGAGTATATCTTCCTATCGGCATAACCATTGCACCTTGTTGAGGTGCAATTGCTAGTAATATATTCATTAGTCACCACTACTCTTGCCACAACATAAAACACTTTTTTGACTTTTCAACAAAAACATCTTTGTCACCGTTAGAGTTTATACATTTTGCATCAACAACCAATAGCACCAACAAAGGGTTGGGAAACCTAGTGCCATTAATACCCTCCACTCCCTAAGAATGAGAAGCTTATGCTTGACAAGTGAAACAATGGTTACATAACCTAATTTTTTTGCATCTAACAAGTCAAAATAAGTTTTTTTCTCCCTAGGAAATCAGGGTCAGTACTTCTGATATGACATGTATAAATTTTTATAAAATAATACAATACATAAACATCCATAAACATGGAGGAAATTTCTGATGGGTCAAAAATGAGTTAGAAGAAACCTCAACGATATCATTAAATTTGACCTTAGGCAGACTCAGAGTCAGATTCAACTACATTCACATACACAGTTGTCTTGGAATAAAAAACAACTTTTAATTAGAGCCACACTTCTAAACGTGTGGATAGACAGGAATAAAAGTCTACTCTCAAATTTGTGACATTGGAGATTATTGTAGAATTAACAAATTCAAAAATAAAACTAGAAATATAGAATTAATGAATAGAATACAATAGAACACAAAACACACAATTTATCGTGGTTCACCACAATAGTGGTTACATCCACACTAAGAGAAGAGGAATTATATTAATCTCCAAATTAAATGAGTTACAATTGAAAGAAGAGACTTATTAATAAGCTCATACAGAGCAGCTAAAAGGGCAAGGCGACAATAGACAAAAGTCCATTGGCCTTCCATTTCTAACAAACTCCCACTGGAAGTCAACATATATTTCAGCTAATCAGACATTCCCCTGCTCTACATATTGACTTATTTCAGCTTAATAAGGCCAAGAGAAGTTCTTGCACATTTGAACTTCTCTTTGGTCACAACTTTCATGAATATATCTACCGGATTGATTTTGGTATCAATCTTTTCAACCTTTAACCTTCCCTGTTCAACCATATGTCGAACGAAGTGAGCGTGAATGTCAATGTGCTTTGAATGATGCTAAGAGGTATGATTATGTACCATAAAGATGGCATTGTGGCTGTCACTAAATAGAACATAATCATTTTGTTGATACTTCATTTCACCAAGTAGTTGCGGCAACCAAATCATTTCCCGAGCACCTTCAGAAAGTGCCAAATACTCAGCTTCAGTGGAAGAAAGAGAAATAGAATCTTGAAGCCTGGAGGCCCAACTAATAGAAGATCCAATGAACATGAATGTGTAACTGTTAGTAGATCTACACTTATCCAAATCTCTGGCAAGATCTAAATCCGTGAATCCTTGCAGCTGTTTACTGTTTTCACCAAAATATAAAACATAATCTGAAGTGCCTTTTAAATATCTTATTATCCATTTAACAGCTTCCCAATGAAGCTTCCCAGGATTTCTCATGAACCTACTTACCACTCCCACCACATGGGCAATGTCAGGATGAGTGGAAACCATAGCATACATTATGCTACCAACTGTTGATTTATAAGGAATGTTGTCCATGAATTCCTTTTCCTCTTGTGTTTTTGGGCACAATTCAGAAGACAACTGAAAATGAGAAGCAAGAGGAGTAGAAACTATCTTGGCATCATTCACGCAAAATTTGTCCACAACTTTGTTAATATAATCCTTTTGAGACAAAGTAATTTCTTTCTTCTTTCTGTCCTGTGTGATTGTCATACCAAGAATCTTCTTGGCTGCCCCTAAGTCCTTTATGGAAAATTTACTTGCCAACTTGGTTTTCAACTCACCAACAATTCGAGAACTTGTGCCGACTACCAACATGTCGTCAACATATAAAAGAAGAATAATGAATTCTCCATTTGGAAGTTTCTTGTAATAGATGCATGGATCAGATTCCCATCTTATGAAGTTTTTCTCAACCATGAAGCGATCAAATTTTAGATACGACTATCGCAGGGCTTCCTTGAGCCCATACAAACTTCTTCTTAACCTGCAATAAAGATGTGTTTGCCCTTTGTCAATAAAACCTTGAGGCTGTTCCATATACAACTCCTCATCCACATCACCATGTAGAAATGCAATCTTGACATCAAGCTGCTCCAATTCAAGATCCCATACAGCTGTGAGTCCCAAAATAGTATGGATAGTTGTCATTTTGACAACCGGTGAGAAAATCTCTGTGAAATCAATCCCTTCTTGCTGAGCGTATCCTTTTACCACTAGTCGAGCTTTATAGCATTTTAAACCTCCACCTTCATCTTTCAGTTTATAAACCCACTTGTTCTTAAGTGGTTTCTGATTTTGTGGTAAGGGGACCAAATCCCAAGTGTGATTACCTTCCAACGAACTCATTTCTTCATTCATAACAGTCATCCATTTATCTTTATCACTGCTGAGACAAGCGACTTTATAAGTGACCAGTTCAACTTGCTTTGAGATCAACAATTTAGGCTCTGCCTCTTCAGTGAATAAGAGTTCATAATCTGCGAATTTCAAAGGAATTTTCTTCTACCTGGTTGATCTCCTCAATCTTTTCTTTTCCACATTTTCACTACTCTATCCAAGAGCCATCGAATAATCATGCTGAAAATTTGAATTAGTCAAAGGAATGACTCTAGTAGATTTCCCCAATTCTATGTTTGTAACAAACTGATCATCAGACATTCTATTCTGCTCAGTGCTGGAAGTTATTTCATGCAATTTTGCAGTGGAGGAGATTTGAGTTATTCCATCCACCAATATTCTACGCATCCCACTAGAATCGGTAGGGAAGGAAGAATAGGACCCATGCTGGTCTTCCCGCAATCCAGGCTGCAGTTCACACGAGCCATGCTACTGCTCACGCGTGCCCTACAGCTGTTGACTTGGACCCTACTGCTGTGTGCCCTGCTCTGGTTCATGCGGGCTGTGCTCTATTTGCAAGGGATAGACAGGCTGCGTGGAGGGAGGAGGATAGTCATGCTGCGTAGGAGAAGATTGGTTATGCTGCACATGGGTGTATGAAGTAACAGGCTGCATTTGAAGAGTGTTGCACTCCTACACGTGGAGAGAGCAGCCAAAAGGATTGGCATGGGAGCTGGTCTCCTTATCAAGGAGAAGACCTGCACTACCCACGGGTGTTATGAAACTCGTGGCAGTCTTTAACTTGCACGGGTGTGGCAGACAGCCACTTTGAGAATCTGTGCTGGGCTGTGGAGTTTCTCCATTGTATTTGGGTGGCATGTGTAGATTTTGATGGGGGAAGTCATAGGGGAATAAATTAGTGGAATTAATGTCACTTGAATTACTAGTATATGCAGACTGCGTATTATAAGGAGAAAAAACAGAGCCATAATCAGAATCAAAGGATTGAGAAAGCAGAATTGGGGCTAAAACAAAGGTGTGTGTCAAGTGCTGAGGATGTCCTATGTTATAGCTTTGGGAGGAGATGTGAGGCAAGCTAATACCATTGTTGGCAATATCAAACAAGGGGATATGTTCATTTCCATGTGTTTCTTCTAACAGAGCTAGAAACACAATTTCATTAAAAACCACATCTCAACTCCTTTCAATTTTCTTCTCAATTGGATCCCACATTCAAAAACCACACTGATCTTCTCCATAGCCTACAAATATACATCGCTGCAATTTTGAATCAAGTTGACTCGTCTTCTCCTTAGGAACATGAACGAATGCTTGACAGCCAAACACCTGAATGTGAGAATAAGAAATTCTCTTTCCCAGCCATTCTTCTTTCGGAATGCCAAAATCCAATTGAGATGAGGGACTGCGATTGATCAAATAAATAGCGGTATTACATGCTTCCGCCTAGAATTCTTTTCCTAAACTAGCATTAGAAAGCATACATCTAGCTTTCTCAAGAATTGTTCGATTTAGCCTTTCCGCTGCCCCATTTTCTTGTGGAGTATATGGGACAACCTTGATTCTACGAATACCATAATCTGCACAAAAATGATCAAATTCCAAAGAACAAAATTCACCCCCATTATCCGTCTTTAAACATTTTATTTTATGACCACTTTGATTTTCAACAAGTGCTTTGAAAATTTAAAATTTTGAAAACACTTCAGATTTGTAAGACATCATGTAAATCCACACTTTTCAAGTATAGTCATCAAGAAAAGTAACAAAATATTTTGTACCTCCATAAGAAGTTACCTCCGTAGGTCCGAAGACATCTGAGTGCACTAGCTCCAGCGGTGTTGTCTTCTTGTCATGTCCATTCTTCAAGAAGCTAACCCGCTTTTGTTTTCCACAAAGACAATGTTCATAGAATTCCAAATCTGTAGATTTTAAACCTGGTAATTGATCACGGTTGAGCATCACTTCAAGGCCTTTCTTGCTCATATGGCCTAACCTTTGATGCCAAAGAGCTACATCGCTGCCTATGACTATCATAGCAGCTCCCACCTCACTAGGACGCTCTAAAAGATACAAACTACCAACTCTATTGCCTTTGGCAATCACCATGGAACCTTTGGTTACCTTCCATGAATCCGTAAAGAAAAATGTATGGCAGCCTTGTGTATATAATTGACTGATAGAAATCAGATTTCTTTTTAACTTTGGAATATGACGAACATCTTTGAGAAGCCATTGGCCTCCTCCTTCCAATGATAAAACAACATCACCTTTGCCAATAATTTTACAAGAATTATTATCACCCAAATAGACTTTTCCAAATTTACCTTCTTGATAATTTGTAAGCGAATCCGTGCAAGAAGTGGCATGAAAAGAAGCACCGGAATCCATAACCCAAGAGTTTTCTTTTGTGCCACTTGAAGAAAGTACTAAAATACCATCATCCTTGTCATGAACAATATTTGCTTCACTGTCCAAAACCCTTTCTTGTGCCTTCTTGTATTTGCGACAATCTTTCTTAACATGACCAGCCTTCCCACAAAACCAATAGCCGCCTTCTTTTCCTCTAGACTACGATCTCCTAGCAGATTGAGACCACCGGTTGTAATTATTTCTGCCTCTGTATTGGCTTCTTCCTCTATTCTCGGTGCTCACCATAGTGAGAGCATCACCGGATGAAGACTCATTTTTCCTTCTTCTCAAATCTTTGGAGAGAAGAGTAGCTGAAACTTCGTCGAAGACCAACTTCTTGTTTGATGCTGAAGTGCTTACTACTATTACAAGTCCATCCCAGCTGTTGGGAAGAGAACACAATAATATAATAGTCTTATTTTCATCATCTTGGGGCATGCCAATAGAAATTTCTTGACTGATCAAAGTATTAAATTCCATTAAGATGATTTGTCATGGCTTCACCTTCTCTCATCTTAAGCTTGTACAACTTCTTCATGATGAAGACTTTGTTCGCAGCAGATGCCTGTGCATATGTCGAAGTCAGCTTATCCCATACCTCCTTTGCTGTTGCTTTTTCTGAGACATTATGCAAGACATTATCGCCTAAAGCTAGAAAGATTGTGGCTTTAGCTTTTGCATCAAGCTGCTCCCAATCTTCATCTTTCATGGTGTTTGGTTTCTTTGTTTTTCCTTCTAGTGCAAGAGAAAGATCTTGCTTGATTAACAAAGACTTCATTTGTATCTTCCATATTCCGTAGTTCTTCCCAGAGAATCTCTGAACTCTTAAATCTTCCATGATTCTGAAATTTCAATTACCGAAATCTCAACCAGCGATTGACCTCGCTCTGGTATCAATTGTAGAATTATCGAATTCGAAAATAAAACCAGAAATATAGAATTAATGAACAAAATACAATAGAACACAGAACACACAATTTATCGTGGTTCACCACAATAGTGGTTACGTCCACACTGAGAGCAGAGGAATTATATTAATCTCCAAATCGAATGAATTACAATTGAAAGAAGAGACTTATTAATAAGCTCATATAGAGCAGCTGAAAGGGTAAGGCGGCAACAGACAAAAGCCTGTTGGCCTTCCAATTCTAACAATTATACAATTGTTCCAACTTATTGATAGTATACAGATTTGAATAATTGTTTCACTTCTTGTATTGAAGAAATGTTTGAGGTTGCCTTTTTCTTACGAAAATAGGATTCTCTTAGTGATTATTATTGAGAATACTGTTGTTTTAAGATTTGTGTGAGAAAATGCAGAAGATTATATGGAGAAATACAGGTCTATGTATTCTCCATTTCACCATGAACATACTTTGGCTTTTCATCTCTGTTTCTGCTCAGCCAGGTAGAGAAATTAATCCCTAACTTGAGCAGACATAATTATGTCAATGTGTGTTTCGTTTTGTTTAACTGACTAAGATTTATTTCGGCGAAGCAGGATTCCTCAACATTGATTGCGGCGGGAGAAGGAATTCCACTCAATCGGAGACGAAAATGAGATGGATAGCGGATGCCAATTATGTAAATGTTGGCTACACAGCAAACGTTTGTATGCCAAATACATCATTCCGCATGCAGTCTTTGCGTTTTTTCCCGAAGCCTCTTGACAAGTCTTGTTATCGGTTGCCTCTGATTCCGAATGTAAACTATCTCTTAAGACTGTGGTTTCTTTTTGGTAATTACAAGGAATCCCAAAAGCTTCCTAGCTTTAATGTTTCCTTTGAGACGGAGGCACTCCTTACTCAGAAGGTTCAGTCAATCAACTATGCGCAAACCATACAGTGGACCAGTGAAAAGATCTTCACAAGTCCGAACGGTGTATTGTACGTTTGCTTGATTCGAACCTCTGACGACAGCGATCCTTTCATCTCTGCAATCGAGTTGAGGAGTCTTGTTAGTGGGATGTACAGTTTGCAAGTGAAGCCCGGCATAATGTTGAGCGGTTTGGCCAGACATGATCTTGGTAATAATTCACCCGGCCGTATAAGGTATGAATCAATTTCTTGAACAAGCTTTTAGGCCAATTAAGGATTGAAATCGTTAACAAAAGATTATGATATAATTACTCAGGTGCCCTCAAGATGAATTCTATCGCTTTTGGTCGTCAGACAATGATTTGGGTGTAAAGACCAATAATCTACCAATATCCAAACGTTCGGCGGACTTCATCAGTATGAACAATAATAGCAGGAATTTTCCTCCAACCGTTGTATTGCAGACAGCGCTTATTGCAAAGACGGCTACGCAGCCTATGGTTTTCCATCTGCAAAGAGAGGATGCCAAAACTTTATTTGTACTGTATTTTGCAGAGATTGAGGTCCTGAATGTTTCTGAAGATAGGAAATTGAGAATAGTGATAAATAATATAGCAGTTAGGAATATAAGCTTGGATGTAAACAATAACTTTGTAGAAGTCCCAGTCACATACAACGACACTGGAGTGGAAATAATAGTTTCTCTGGAGACTATAGAAGACGAGCCTAGTAAATCTAACCGCAAGGCACTTCTTAATGCTTTCGAGTATTATAAAATTATCGAGAGCGAGACCATAACTGATCCAAGTGATGGTAAGAGTAAGATGTCTAAGATAATACTGTTATTTGCGTTATAGAAATGATCGTTTTAGAGTCTAGACCAATACATTGATGTCTTTTGCCTGCAGTTAGTGCTCTTTTATCAATTAAAACCTCTTTTGGCATGAATGACTGGATATCCGATCCTTGCTTCGCTGTTGCGTGGAACGGAATTATTTGCAACAGAAGCCTCACAGTCAGAGTTGTAGAGATGTAAGTTGAAAAATCTCAACTGAATTGTTATTTATGCTATGTCAAGAGTATTGTTAACAGAAAATTGATAAGAATTTGGTATCAATCTATTTCGTTTCGGATAGTGATCTATCGGGAAGGAATCTGTCTCGATCTCTACCAAATCATATTAACGACTTGATAGAATTGAGAAGCATGTGAGAACTCTTCCTTTATCGCTTATCTTTTTTTTCAATTGGTAGTGTATTGTTACAACTGGTTTTAAGTTTCAGTAGGTACTGCGTTTTCTATCTTTTGCTTTTAACAGTTCCATCCAGGACAACCATTTATCAGGACTTTTACCAGATTTGTGCAAATTAGCAAGATTGGAGATACTGTAAGTCGAGACAAACAAATGATTTAATGGCTATGCTCTCTTTAGCCGTTACATAGATTTTGAAATTGGGATTTCACTGGATATCAATAATTGTTTGAGTGGAACCGTAACTCTTTCAATGGCATGTTCAGGCGACTTCAAAACAACAATTTCAGCGGTACCATCCCAGACTGTCTGTCGAAATTGAAATACTTGAAGGAACTGTGCGTTCTTTCAATTCTTGAATCTTCAGAAACTTTTGTACTATAATAATCTTGAAAGTAAATTTGTGTTTAAAGTATGCGTTTTATTTCCATGTGCCAGAAATTTCGAGAACAATAACTTTACCGGAGTTGTTCCCGAAGGGCTTTTGCGTAATAGATTATTGGACCTTAGGTAATCTTAACTTTTTTATTTTTTTCAATTTTTTAACGATATGAACACTTAGATTTGCGCATTTTCTCGTCTATGCTTAAATAATAGTAGAAGCCTGACATGGGGTTATAAATTATTAAGCTGATCCAATTGAAGAATTTGTACGATTTTCTTCTCCAGGTATTCAGGGAATCCGGATCTTTGCAAAGATGGAAATCAATGCCACTCCAAGGATAGCAAAATTAAGATTGTGGTTGTATCGGCTGTAGGTGCTCTCGTCGGGTGTTCGCTGGTGTTGATGGTATCAATCATTATGTACAAACGAAGAAAACACTTGAAGAAAAAAAATCAGATGAATAGCCACCCATCAAGTACGAAGAGACATTTCACACTGTTCTTCCAAAACCTAAATTCCTATTACTTACTTTTTTAAAAATACCTCGACTTACAGATTTTTTTGTAAATAAAAATGCAGATGCGGGAGATGAAAACCGCCACCCTTGAGTTGCCGTTCATTGAGTCTGCTGGAGATGAAAACCGCCACAATTAATTTCAGCGAAAAGATCGGAGAGGGCGGCTTCGGAAGTGTTTACTTTGGCAAGTTAGCTGATGGAAAAGATGTGGCTGTAAAGCTACTCTCTTCCTCCTCAAAACAGGGACTGGCAGAATTCTTGAACGAGGTATTGTCAATGACATAAACACAACTCAACGTTGGTCACTATAATAGTTCTGACTTAGGATAGAAGATGAAAGACAAATTTTTAGCCAAATTTTGATGATGATCAGATAAATCTCCTCTCTCTAGTACATCAAAAGAATTTGGTGTCTTTGATTGGCTACTGCAACGAGTCAGAGGAAC
This sequence comes from Thuja plicata, assembly GCA_018584345.1. Classification (NCBI taxonomy): domain Eukaryota; kingdom Viridiplantae; phylum Streptophyta; class Pinopsida; order Cupressales; family Cupressaceae; genus Thuja; species Thuja plicata. The sequence goes on along the minus strand of MU226280.1, from coordinate 58,889 downwards.
TTATGCTGGTGTATGAACATATGTGCGGAGGATCACTTAAAGACCACCTCTACGGTAGGTCAAATCTTCATTTTCGTTAAGAAAACACGTATATTAACTTGAGAAAAGTGACTCATGATTACTTCCTCCTCTAGGCTCTTTATCAAACACTTCTACGCTTGATTGGAAAACAAGACTTGGAATAGATTTGGACGCAGCACAAGGTAATACCACGTAGTCGTCCTTAATTTTCTTCTAATAGAAAGAAGTCAATAAAGAATATCTTGATTATTCATTTCTTATAACATCAATGCGATTGAAGGGCTGGAACACCTGCATGTAAGCTGCACACCCAAAATCGTTCATAGAGATGTGAAGAGCTCAAATATCCTTCTTGACAGCAATCTGAGGGCAAACATGGCAGATTTTGGTCTTTCAAAAATCATTGGCGATGAAGTAATCTCAAGTCACATAACAACAACCGTCAAAGGAACAGTGGGATACTTAGATCCAGAGTATAATAATTTACACTTGTAGTCTTTCCAAAAAAAAATCCCCGATTTTTGTTCAAGTTATATCATAACCGTTAATTGATTGAATATTTGCTTTTGTTAATGATAGGTATTTCCATACGAGTAAGTTAACAGAGAGAAGCGATGTGTATAGCTTAGGAGTTGTTTTGTTGGAGATGATATGCGGGAGGAAAGCAATTGATACAGAGCTATGCGAAGAAGAACTAAGCCTTTTGAAATGGGTTAGATTTTATATAAATCACACTCAACATCTACCAATGCTTTAATACAATGAATCTGTAGCATTATAAATCTAGTCTGATATGTTAAATCGTAATATATATGCATTTTATTTTATATTGTCAGGTAATGCTTCAGGTTGAAGGGAACAACGATGCCGGTGGTCCATTGACAGCCATCATAGAACAAAAGCTGAGTATGTCCGATATCGACATGAAATCTCTCTGTCATGTATTTAATCTGTCGCTTAAGTGTATTCACACTGAAGGATCCAAAAGGCCAACCATAATCGATATCGTAATACAGATAAAAGAAGCCATGGATATAATCAAGTCCGAATATTCGGCGGAAGCTATAAATGAGCCTCGCTCCTCCATAGAATATAGCTACAGCCTGCTTGACGTTGGCAGATGATGACAAATGATTGTAACTATATCAAACATTTACGTGTGCTGAAGGAAATTTTCAGTAGAATTAGCTACAGATTTTATATTTAGTTTGGGTTACTCGCTATAAGAATAATGGAGAGAAGTTCGCTAGTATGTGTGTTCATCAGGAAAAGCTTTTGCAGAGTTGCACCTATCCCAAACAATACATGAGATAATTTTTTTGATACATTCTAATTAAGGTTTCATTGTCTTATTCCTTCACTAAGTTATCTAAAAAATTGGGTCTTCATGCCGATATGATTGCCTTTATATAAAATTTTCGTAAATGGTCAACCTTCATGAATGCTACCATTTAATCTAGTTAAAAAATTTATGCTATGTACATTTATTCATACCCTTTTTCTTTGATACTAATAAAGTACGAAATATGGGTGGTTAATAATAACTAAAGTGAATATATTGTACATAATTATGTGATGACTAAATACTATTGTGAGGTGATGAATAGGGATCCATTAGGATAAAATAGGAAAGATCCATGCACATCATCTCATCTTGGAGAATTAAAATTAGTTGACCCAATTTCAGATCAATTGAAATAGGAAAGAGTCAAGGGTACAAATTGGGTGGGAATTATCTTCTTTTGGTGTAGATTGAATTAAATTGATTTGATACAAGAACTTGGTAAAAGATATGAAATTGTTCACTAATCAACAAGAACATAGAGCTACAGGTCTAATAATTAGTACATGTTTGGAAAGGAGAGTTAGAGAGAATTGTGTCACTGAAATTCAGGTTCAAAATAGCATGACTATGTTGGTTAGTTCCATCATGCTAGTATGTCTAAAAATGACATCATCTAGAGATTCTCACTAGGATGTCACTCTGATGCTTCCTCTGAAAAAGTGTCAAATGAACTGCCTAATTGTCAACTATGCAATAGTTGATAGTGTGTGAGTCACTTTATCATTATTATAATCTTCTTGTCTTAGTCTAAATTATTTAGATCTCCATTACTTCACTCTTAGATCTCAAAAATTACACACAAGAGGTCAAAAAATTATATTTGTGTTGTATAGAAAATTGCCTTAGTCAAGCCCTGAGAGGATTCAACCTTCCCTACAACAATGATGATAAGGAACTAAGCTTAATCTAAAGTACAATATTGAATATCACAAGATTATGCCTCAAGTTTGAAATTGTTGATGAATGTTAATTATCTTCAAATGAGATCTCCAAGTTTTGATGAACCAACATGACACCTTATAACAAGGTCAAACATGAAAGATCCTCGACATGATGAATATTACAAATTTCTTCTACTTAATACTTAGACCTAAAGAATTTTTCCATTATTGATTTTTCTAGATGCCTTGTGGATGTAGAATGATGAATTTGAATGAAAATAAATGTGTAGTTGCTCTTATATATGTTTCCCAAGGTATTTTATAAAGTAGGACAACCTTAAACTGTCATATGTAAATATCAAGATTAGATAATAACTAGTAGGAACCATAATATTACCATATTTAAATTTGGGCCCATTTATGGACTATGGTAGCCAGCATAATATTCCATAGGGACAATGGTTCTTAGTGCCATAGTTCACACAAAAAGCCTTGGATCAATTGGAAAAGGATCATGTATGGCTTAGGATACATGATGTGATCTTCATACTATCATATGACAATAGTTTAATAGTGAAGGGTCTAAAATTAGTTTTGGAATGATAATGAGGAGACACACAAAGGCACGGGCCCATGAAAAAGGGAGTGTAGAATTGTAAGTGGTTACAATTTATTACACTCTAACAAGATACATAGGTGATAGAAATAGGTTTAGAAAATGATAACCATGATCCTTAATGGCCTTAGGTGTTTCATGTGTGTCTATATTATTAGCTTTTGGGTCAACATTGCTTGGTTTTTTTTTTCATTAATGTAGCATGAATAGATACATGGTCACTTTCCTAATTGATGTTAAAATGTTTTAGCGAGTTTCCTAATAATTTACTTAATGTGTTTGATCCAATGCTCTTGATCTCCATTATTTTATCTATCTTACCTAACATGTGAGGAATTATATTGGCTTTATGGTGATAGGAAATGGTATGATGATAAATTCTTTGAATAGTTGTGTTTTATGTTTCATAAATCTTTCATATAGTGGGTATTATGTAGATGTCACCATGATATTTTATAATGTAAGATAAGATCATGCTATAATTACTAAATAGGAGGTTTTTTTGAAACAAAGATCAAGAGCTATCTAGATTTAAAGTGGATATTGTAATACTAATATTTTTCACATATCCACTCTAAAGGATTGAGCTACCAACATGATTCAAAAATCTCCCATAATGATTTTGTTTTATATGAAAGATGAAGATATCATGCAAGCCACTATGTGTATTTTTTTTCTTATCTACTATCTAATGATCAACCCCTAGATCTTATTGGTAAATTAGATTTCCTTAGGGAAATGCCTTTCCTCGATACAAAGTATATGAGTTAAGCCCTTTTGAATATAGCTTCAAAGATCAAAGTTTGATTTATAATCCTTTCCTTTGAAGGAGACTAAGTCATATTCTTGGATAGTTTCTCATGTTCTTCCAAAATATTGGGGATATTATTGCCAAATATTTTATCTAGGAAATTAGAGAATTCTTTGGTTTTATAACCTTGTTTAAGTAACTAAATACAAACTTTATTATATTTATTCTGAAGAAGGTGGGTGTTAATTTTGGGGACTATTTTTGCACCATTAGTATTTATAATTGTCTATACAATATTTTGACTAAAATATTAAAATCTTCTGCCTTAAGTAGCTCCTCCCTCTTTCGCTTTATTAACAATACAATAAAATTTTGATAGGTATTTAAATTATAGGCTCTATTCTTAAAGTAAATGAGAATATTCATTCCTTCATGGTCAGTAATAAGGTTGGTTTCTTGCTCAATCTTGACATCCACAAGGCTTACAATTTGGTTAACTAGCAATTTATTTGAAATTTTTTTCTTTCTTTTGGCTTTAAAACCATGGTTCTCTAGATTGTCAACAAGTTCATCTCTAGATTGGCCAGGAATAGCTCACTGTTGGCGTGCTCTGTATGCATGTTTAAGTCTGAGAAGAGTGGTGTCTCCGGTGGTGATAGTGATGCAATACGGCCGGTGGGGAAATAGGTGCAAAGAAGAGTCTGTGTGGGTAGCGGGAGAGGCGGTGGTCCCTGTCCAACGGTGTGGCCTTTGTGGCTATCCTGGACGGAGAGCTATTTTTCTCTTGCCAGTGTGTGGATGCGGCGGCAGAGGAGACACTCTGTCTCTCCTCAGGCGGATTTGAGGATTGTGCTAGAGATCAGATCTGATTACTCTGTGCCTTTCATTCTCCGGGGTTGGGCACTCAATGCCTATGAGGGTTTGTGGGGTGATGTTTCTTTGTTGAGGAGAAGACTTGTTCTTTCTCATGTGGTCAGAGATGATGGGTGGCTGCAAAAATTTTGTGGCAGAGTTCTTCCTGTTGTGGCCTTTTCCTGGGACCCTCATGTGAGGGCTTCCTTTTGGGCCTTCGACTCTCTCATCTTCTGTGGGAGTTTGGTGGTGGGTTTTTCATTCCGGATCAGTTTGGGATCCCTATTGAGGTGGGGTTCCTCACTGGTGCCCTTTGGCAGTGGAAGGATGATCCTTGGATTTACTCTCAGACCTCTTTTGTGCCGGTTTGAGAAGATTTTTGTTTGCACAGGCTTTTTCTTGCCTGCTCTGCCCCCTTACTTTTTATGGGTGTGCTATTAGTGTTCTGTTTTCAGTTTGTTGTGGATCTTCCCCCTTTGGGTGGAAGAGGTAGGGTTTTACTTTTTTCTGGTGGCTAGGGGACGGTTGATAGTTTTAAAGGGCTCCCCCTGGTGTGGTGTTTCTGGTTAAAGCAGGCTGCTTGCTGGGAGGCTGGGCTCTACCCTATCATTGAGCATCTTGTTTCCTTCTCCGGGCTTTGGGCTTCGTACACCCAGTCGTCTTCCTTCTGCATGGTTCCTATGGAGGTGGATCAACTTCCTATTGAGGTGGAGTGTTCATGCGAGATTCTGAAGGCGGCTGATTCTCCTATGGAGGTGGAGAGTGTTGGGGCTTTTTTCTTTGTTCCTATTGAGGTGGAACACTTTGCTTTAGAGGTGCATTGGGAGACTGCTACTTGTGTTGTGCTTGACTGTCAGGGCTATGGCGGGGCTCAAGGTGCTGTCATTGTGCAGCCTAAGGTGCTGTCAATGTGTTGTCATGTGCAGACTATGTGCTATCATGGTCCTTCTTTAATGCCAGGAATGTCAAGAACTTATGGTACTACTGTGGTTTGTACTTGGCTTCTTCTGGCCTTAAGTATCTCTTTCTCTACTCAACTTTTGGTTTACTATGTGCTGACTATGGCTTTCTACTGGTTCCTTGACTTTCCTCCTTAACTGCACTTTGGCTATAGTTGTTGTAGTTTCCTTTGTTCCTGTTAATGTGTTGTTAACATGTTCATTGTGACTCTACTTTGTTGTACCACGGGCCAGCACCCTCTTGCTGCTTTCTTAATCAAAAACAAGTTCATCTCTACTTTGACATTTTTTCTTGTTAATGGTTCTTCTTCTAGATTCTTCAATACCTTCAAGGATATCAATCTGTAGGATCCTATCTATTCATTCCTTTTAATATTAATGATGGAAGCTCTAGGTAGATACATTCAAAAATTTGTGAGGACTAGTCATCTTAAAGTTTTGTGCCCATCCTCCTCTTTAGAGGTTTTCTCGCATCATAAATTTTTTTGACACCATTATTCCAGAGGAGAGATATATTTTTTAATCCAAGATTTTAAAGCATTCTAGTGACATATGAAGGGCTTCCAGGCTAGAAGATCAACCTTCCCAAGAGATATGTCTCCTTTATCAACACTCATGAAAGGTTGAATAAGAATTTACTCTTTTTTATGGTGTCTTATTGTAGAGATACCATCAAATTATCTTCAATTTTCCCTTTCCTCAAACATTATTCCTGATTCATTTTGAATAGGGCTTCCTAATCAAATTTAGTCCAAGCTTGTAGGGTAAAAGAGTGCTTTGTGGAGCAAAGATTTTAAATTATAATTAGTGAATCCCTTAAAAATATATCGGTCTATACCTTGAGTCTCTTCCATGTGCCTGAGAAATGTTTAGCCAAAATTGAACAAGAATGATAAAAAATTCTTTCGACAGGATTTGAGACACGTAATAGAATTCATTTTTTTACCTAGGACCAAGTCTACCCCCCTTAGAAAAATGTAGATTTGTCTATTAGGATGAAAAAATGTTTTAACAATTCTCAATTGGTCAAACATCTATGGAGAAGCCTCATAGTGAAGGAGTTCACTTCTATTATCTCTAATAAATATCTTGATGGTTATAATATTTTTTTTGATTTTTTATATGATAACAGGGCCATGGATTCCAAATCTTCTTT
>MU226280.1:5641-30499 GCA_018584345.1 Thuja plicata | reverse complement strand
ATTTTTCTCCACCCTTGATTAAGACTTTTGCCTCTTAATCTCAATGGTCCATTTCATCTCACTTCTTATAAAAGGAGAGCTCTCTCCTTCATTTTCATATCTTATGTTTTGATGCTAATGTTATGCTATAAGTTTTCTAGGTCATTTGGAGCTCTTTGAAGATATTTTACATCTAAGATTTGAAGACTTGTTATTGCATTTCATTGTAGTTGCATATTTCCTTTCTTAGTTGCATTATCATGGCATTTTAGTTTAGATTTCCTTTTATGCAATAGATTAACTTGCATTGTCATATAGATTTGCATTACATTGCATACATTTGGTTTCATTGGAGATATTGGCATTCTTGCCCTTGTTTTCAGTATGAATCTCTCATTATATGGCTGACTAGCAAGGTCATGAGTTTATAGCTCTAGCTGAGAGAAATTTTATAAATCTTACAACTCCATGCATAGAGAGCTATGGATTGATTTGTGAGGGCTCATTCTTAAGTTTTCTTGCATGTAAGGGTTCATAGAAGTACACTACTTTTGTGTGTATACTTTATAGTGGCGCGTTGTGATCGTTTGGAAGCTATAGCTATTACAGAGCTTCCGTGGTGAATTTTTTCCTTCTCCTTTCAGCATTCTCAGGTTAGTGTCCCTTTTCCCATCAATTTTTCGTCTGCCTGGTGTGTTCCCTCTCCATTTTTGTTGTCTTTGCTTCCTTTGGTCTTGTTCGTTGCCTCTTTCTGGTTTTGCCGCCCGTTGGTGGGTCGGATCTGCCAGAGGGTTGTCCGCCCTCTGTGCAGGTGTGGTTGGCTTGTAAATAATGTAGAAAGCTGTATATATTTTGTGCTTTTCCTATTTTCCCACAGATGTCATTCCGCGGTGTATATGTGTAAATCTTTGTATATATTTATTGTATATCCTTCCATTTCCTATGTATATATCCCTCAGCTCTTATGTATATCTTATGTATATCCTCCCAGACAACTTAGCAAGATGATCAAGTTTCCTGTGTCGCTAGTTTTTTGCCTGTAAGTTCATTTTGGAGTAGAATACCACCTGTTTGAAACTTAACTCTCAGCTAGTTTCAAACAGATAGTTTTCTCTCTCCTCTATAAAACTAGTCAGGTCCTCATTTATGTCCCATTAGCACATTTAAATCTATCCAAGTGGCCTTCACTTTTTGCACGTTTATACAGTTGGCTCCGCCGTCATCGCCATAACTCCTATTTATTACCTATACACGTGGCGCTCACGTGGGCCTAACGGTTTGCTTTTTTTCACATCCTCACCAACGGTTACTTCTCCAGGCTCTAGGTCTCCTACCATCATCCATCCCATGTCATTACCAAATGCGATAAGATTCCCAGACCTGGATGTTCAGTCAAAATCTTAAGTTCATGTAATGCGTGTGCTTTTCGGGTTTTTCTTTGAATGAAACTAACTTTTCAGGAAAAGTAGGCATCACGATAGTAAGATCTCCCGACCCTGGAGTATTTATTTGTTAATACGTTCTGATGGTCACTTTTCTTTGTAGGTTTCCAGAGTACACTTCCAAACATGTCTAAAGCATCTACATCCTCACCACCTGGAAGTCCAGAGCTACCTTCTATGACGGCTACCAGAGCGCCTGTTAAATCCAAAATAGAAAGGGCCCTGGAGATGTTTCCCCTAACCATGAAGTTTGTACAGGACAGTGTTATCATAGGCTCAAAGATCGAGTCTAACATTAAACTCATTACCCACACCAGCATCGGGACATGGCCAGAAATGCACGCCTTAGTGAAAATGATGTACATCCAGCGATAGGATAGAGATCAGCTAGCCATCAATGTCAGGGATTTAGGGATTCTTAAGGCAGCTTGTTTTTCGTGCTCTGTACAATCTCCAGAGCTTATTTTGACAATGGCCGCCAATTACAACTCTTTTATTCGGGTTGTTATGCTCACAACCGCAGAACCCCGGGTACCCTACTCCTTTGGTATCCCTCGACCCTGACACATTCCAGGCAGGCCTGGGGGTCCCTCAATTTGATAAGCCCTCTGTGGTTACAAGGTCAAATTCCTTGGCCCAATTCATGCAGTTGGAGGAGGCCGCCTAAATATACATGAATGTTCACTGGCTCAAGGCTCCGAAGAGGGACCCTAAGAGGATGAAGATAGAAATTCCCAAGTCCAATTTTAAAGAGAGCATTCAGATGGGAATGATAGCGTTGTCCCAGGTCTTTGGGCAGCCCTCTGCCCGATAATTCACTCCATGGATGTATTACTTCCTCCTTAGCATCTCCACCAAGGGAGGATACTTCGACTGGGCAACTATAATTTTGAACCACGTCGACTCCCAGTTCCTCCAACTAGCTAGGAAAAAGAAATTTTACATGAATTCTTATGTTTTATGGGCCCTTACGTAGTAGAGGCCCTATGCCCATCGGCTACTTACAGACGGCATGCTCAGGATTTGCCCAGGATAAAAGGCACTATGGGACCATTTCCCGTAGGTTCAATGGGAGGCCAGCTTCCCAAGTTTTTGCCAGGTAAATGATGCGTTCGTTTACTATCCACCAAGGCGATGAATTTGCTCTAGATCTATGGACATTATTACATCCAATTCCAACAACACACTTATATTAGGGTCACCGGCTTCTCTGGGAAACCCTACTTGTTACCCAAACACTGTGGGGACAAGATTGTTCTCTTGGAATACTATAGGCAGATTATGGAGTTGCATGCCTTCTTTTCCTTAAAGAAGGTAACCAATATTCTATTCCCAATCACTTTTGGGAACCATTCATGCAGTCTCACCACTGTAAAAGAGGTGGATAATGAACTTATGATCTACAACCTCGAGGAGTTCTACTTAACGCAGAAATTTTTTGATCCGCATGGTAAGATTGCAGCGACACTTCCCCGAGCTTCAGAGCCCTATCACTACCATATGAAGGATTTCTGGGAAGATTACCAGGATGATGTGGAGGTGCGGAGCCGACACTACGTCAAGATGATGGTAGGCATGATAGAAAGGTTGAAGCTCTGGAGGTTCCCAAAGAACTTCTCAGACACCGGCCCCATGATCGATCCCCAATACAAAGCAAAGGGGATCGATACAATGGCCCTCCCACCAATAAATTGGGATGCCTAGGAAGGGCCAACAATTGAGGACTTCACCTGAGAGGTGGTCGAGCGAAGCCACGCATACTTCAGGGTGGTCCCACAATAGTGTGTCCCACTTTTTTGAACATCCTGATTTTTGCTGAAATTGCACATTTTTAAGAAAATATGATGATTTAAGCCTTGCAAGGTCCCATTTGAAGGAGTAAATTCAAAATGGCTAGATAAAATCCTCTTAGATCAAAATCCCTTTGGTATAATCCCTCTACTCCTCACTCACACCTATAATCGAGTCTCCTTTGAACCTATCAAAATGCTGACAAAAAATCTCTTTGACATTAAATTTTTGTGGGATCAAATAAATTTATTTGAAAAACCCAAATATAGGATGATAGTACTCTGAGAGAGCTTTCCAATGATTATTAGTTTTATATATATTGAGTTTATTAAGACTTCTTTTTAAGTTTTACTAAACATAGGTTGTCTAACCATTTAGCGACTTCTCTGTTCGATGCTTCTGGAAAAATAGTAAATTAGGGAAAAAAAATTATGAAAAACATCTAGGAAATAGGTATTTATGTTACATTTCTATCAAAAAAATAATAAATGAATTTCAATATATAGAGATAGAGTTAGAGCGATCAAAGTGAACCTATGTCCAAATTATAATTAATGTCACTTCATAACTCAATAAAATATTAAATATTCAACCAAATTGAATGAAACCAAATGGATTCCCTAGATATTTGTGTTACAAACCTAAATTCAAAATAATTATGTTCTTATTATTTTTATAAAAAATGTTATGTTGATCAAAGTGAGTGTCACTCCTGAAAATTCTGATTTTTCACAAAAGTAATTTTTGAAGGAGAAGGAAAAATGGATACAAATAAGTTCCATTTAAAAATATATATATATTTATAAACTAGAAACAAAATGCTAAAATTCACTAGTTTACATTATCTTCAAATTCTTAATGGTTTAATGACAATAAATGTTCGAAAGTGAAGGTTTTTTTTAGAATGTTCATTTTAGTGTCAAAGTTGGCCAAAAAGTGGGACACAGTTTTGTGGGATCACCCTTCAAGAGGGTGTTCCATGGAAGTACCCGCCGAGCAACCTAGCCAATACCAAAATTAACTTCGGAGGCTGAGACTTCTTTGCAGGGAGTGGATAAAGGAAAAGGAATAGATACAACCCCTCCTGTGCAAGAAGTTCCCATAAAAGAATAAATAAAGTAGTCAGTGGCAGCCTCCCAACAAATGAGGGAGAAGTTAATCACACGGTTGGCAACTTCAGTACTCATGGCCAGGCCAATTTTCCCCCCTTCCTCCCCATCATTAGCAGCCTTAATGGTAAAGGCGACGGGGGTGGATCCAATAGAACAAGCAGCGATAAGGGATGCGGGGCCACCCTTAGTTACCCGAAGAAAGAAGAGGCTTAACCAAAAGCCTAAGGCAGAGCCAGGGTTGGGTACGCCCTAGAACCCACAAGTAGAGATCCTCTCTTCCAGTTCCCCAGAACCAGAAAGAGAAACAGAGCCTGCTGAAGTCCCGGCCAATCCCCCCTCACAGGAGGAATTTGATGATGTCTTTGCAACCGATGAGTTCAGGAACCTGCAGGGGGACACCAGACAAATAGAGGCAGAATCCCTAGCCATGGAACAGAAAGCTGCAGAACAAGAGCCTGCACAGGAGTAGGAAGAACAGATAGAAGAGGAAAGGGAAGCAGAGCTAGAGATCGCCTCTGAGGCTCCGAAGATGCAAAATTTGGGGGTAGACCAACAAAGGCAGAATAAACAAATGACATCTATTGGGGGAATCGGACCTATGGGAATAACCATAACCCCAGCTGCCACATTCCAAGTGCCACTCCCAAGAGCGACCTTTAGGCAAGTAATCACTGTAGCCCAGACCTTAAATCTTGGCCCAGTACCTCCACTATTGCCAAAGGATGTACCGACAGAAAAAGAAGCCCCGGTAGCAAATGTCGAGCAACAAGAAGAGCAACACAAAGAGGAAATCACTGAAGAAGCCAACAGAAGTCTAGACAAAGCAATAGATATAGAGGACAAGGATGAGGAGATGGAGGTTGCTGGGGAGGATATTACTGATAAAGGAGAAGGCACAGACAAAGGGACAGATGAGGCCCACACCACTGAAGAAGGGCAGCCGCAGGGCATCGGAGAATAACCAAGAGAACAGACTTTGGAAAATAAGCCACCCCTACCACCTCAGTGGTTAGTAGAGAGAAAGAAAAGAAAGGCTCCGTCCACTCCCATAACTCATCTCTCCCTGACCAAAATGATGGCTTAGGTCCAGGCCCCTCCAAAGGCCAAGAAAGCCTGGACGGTTCATACTCTTCGAACCGGCCCAGGTGGAGAAACAGTTGCCATTGTGGTGACACCTCCCCCAAATGTCGATGAAGCAACCACAGAGCCCAGAGATTACAAAATTATAGAGGTATCACTAGGGAAGAGGGGAAAATAGGGTGAGGTGGACTTGCTGAAGGAGGCAGCTAGGGCAATGGAGGCCCGTTATGAAAAGGAGGCCCAAAGGCTCAAAATAGAAAAGGCAAAAAATGCAAACCTTATGGGGTTTCTTATTGAGCTGGCCCGACCTATGAATTCCGCCCCTCTGGAGGCTTCCACATCTGAAGATCCACTACCATAGAGTGACATAGACTCCCTGTGAACAATGAAGAAGAAGGCCCAAGCGGTTGATGAGTGGGTTGCTCTATAAATAGGAAACACCTAGCATTTCTTGGTATCCACCCTCCCAGACTTATATATAGCCCGACATGTTCTACACCAGGTAGAGAATCTCATTGACCTATGGGAGGGTGATATTAAAAATTATCAAGCATAGAAGGTAGAGCTTGAAGAACTCCTCAGCTTGGGAGAAGAAATGGTTTCTGAATCGAGAATTCTAGAGGATGAATCATTTGATTTCATGAAGACCCAACACTCCAGACTTGACCTCACATGGGAGGTAACCAAGAAACTAGTGGGGACCCTATAGAAGAAGGTCAATGCAGTAAAATATTCTTTCAATTTATACAAGTCTTTCGTAATAAAGACTTCCGGGGCTGACCCCCTCAGTACAGACATGTGCACGCCAGAGGATTCAGTTTTGGGGAGTTTTGATGAAATAATGAAGTCTCGATATCAATCCCTAGAGGGAATAGATGGTGCTAAAATGATGAGATTAACTTGTATGGTGCTTAGTGGCCATGATGCAGCAAAAATGGCTGATGAATTTAAGGAGAATGTTCCAGACTTGGGGGAACAAATTGAGGTGGCTAAGTACCGAAGGGCCGGCCTGAAGGATATTGATGAAGATGGCATCTCTCGCCTCCTCTAGGATTTCAATGATAACAATCAAAAATAAGTTTTCCCCGAGCACCTGAGAAAACCCAAACATTTGGTATTCTTTATTCTTTTGGGAATGTAAGTTCCTGGATCCCAGAGTCTCAGATCTCAAATTTTGTAGTCTTTCAAAGTGATCCGTGTCCCGGTCCCTGAGGCTGACCGCTCACTTTCAGGGGAGGTTAATAAAAGCTGTCAGAGGGGTGGTTGGCTACATCAAGGGGGCATCGACTCAACAGTTGATTTTCTGACAAGATCATCTTTTTGAGGCACCATTTCAGAGGTACATCTGGTGCATTGGAGACAGGGCACCGCATTTCCCATTTATGTGTCATGTAGCCTCGATCCTCGGGGACCTACTTTCTTCCTTCTCCTCCCTGGCTCTCTTCTCGAGGTTGATTATTCTACCATATATTCTTGTCTCATTCTTCTGGCATGTCAGGCCTATTCTGTCTCAAGGTCTTATTGTAGGGTGGCGTAGGTAGTACCAGCCCCCAAATATTGTATTTTATTAGAACATGATGTAAAATAGGGTTAGGGTTACAGTTAGAAGAGAATGTGTATAAATAGCCAGACTGGCCCATTTCCAAGGGTCAGCAAAATTGATGATTTTTTTGTCCACAGTAATAGAAAGGTGATTTTTCATTCTATTTTCATAGCTCAATTCTCCATTGTCACATTTTCAATAGTTAAATGCTCCCCTGGAGCCACCATTGTATCATGCACCAGTGCTTGCTGGAAGAGACATTAATGAAGAAGGGAGAATTCTTTGCAATGATGTTACTGGCATTCATACTTCTGAGTTAATGGTATTTTATGTTTCATGTTCTTTATGTCTTCTACTCTGATATGTCAAATAGATTAACGACCTCTCTTTTTCCTCGCTACTGATAAAATACTAGCTGATGGTTGTGTATTTCTTTGGTATTTAGTGCAGTATATTAGAGTATTATTGATGTCTTGAACGTTTAAATATAACAATAGTTAGATGAAGTACTTCTAACCCTACAGGATCTTTTTTTCATTTTATTTTCTAAGTGTAGAATGCTAGGCGAAACCTCACCTCATTGAATCTCTAGAGAGAATGAGTTGAAGAAACCAGCTATCCCCCTCAAGAACAGTCACTTCTCCCAACCGAGCCCCACACCATCGTGACCCGACACCCAGGTACTTGAAGGCCCAGAGAATCTAACTTCCCTGGATAACCTTTGCAAGCAGAGCTGGCCGGTACCTCTGGTACCCGGTGACAACTTATGACTGTTAGCGGACCCAGTCAACAAAACCCCGTCAACAGAAACTGGTGCTAGAGGGAGGGCATGAACTCATCCCCCTCTCAAGATTCTAATTTTACACCTCCTGAGGGTTCCCCGAGTTATATTTTTAAGTGTCAATCTTTCAGTGGGATTGGGTCTTTCTCCCCAGCAAAATTTGAAAGAATCCTTAGGTTTGCCCTAAATCTAGGAAGGTTTGTCAAACTCAAGCCCCCTGCTCGAAAGAAATGTTCCCTAAAAACTACATTGACCACTATTGTCTGGGGGTCTAGCATACCTCATAATACCCAAACTTCTCAGGCAATCCTGGGAACCAGTCTTCAAACCACCCAAAATCCAGTTCCCCCAATGGCCGCGTATTTCAAAAACATTAGGTCCGCAATGGAAACTTTTTTGAGCGCAATCAATGACTTACCCTCACACCCGGAGAAGATCTTCCCATGATATGAGCACTTAGGCTCATAGACCACAGAAGAGTATTTATAGGCATATAAGGATGCCATGAACTAACACCGGATCTAGCATGAAGATGTGACTCAGATGTTTCCCTTGTCCTTGGGGCAAGGTGAGTTGAACTGGTACCTTAACCCTCCTGCCAACTCCATAAATAGTTGGAAGGACATGGATGACGCCTTCTTGGTCACCTTTCCCATAGCTCGTTCATCTCCATTAGAAAGGAACCCAATGAACCTCTTGCAACATTCAACCATCAGTTCTAGCGTGCCTTGAAGCGGTGCACGGGTCCTTTTATTCCATCTCCAAAATTAACCATACAGACTTACCTTAACATGATGGACCCCTTCGTTGCTACTCTCCTTTGGAGAACAACTGCCGTGGGTGACTGGGACACTTTGGTGAAGGTTTACAATCTAGCTTTAGAATTATCCTGTGGTCTCAATAAATCTCCAGGCAGGATTGGGTAGAGTACGCCCTTCAACATGATCCCTAGCGGAATAGTGTATGCCAGGGGGTATAACCCCAATCTGGCCATGGGTTCCCCCTCTATGGAAATGAACCCACCACCACCCCTGACAGACCAGCAAGCCCAGTACATTTATCCAACGCAAACTCAGGTGGTACTAGGTCTGGAAGCTTTCCCGTGGAATCAGCCGCAGTAGGCACAACAATCTCAGGCACAACCATCCTGAGTGCCCTTCTTTCAGGCATCCGAGACTAGAGGATTGCCACCCTTGACTCTAGCTAATACTACTGCCTTCCCAGGAAACCAACAATAACAACCATCACATTGTGATGCCAACACTCAGTTGACCGCCAAGGTTGAATCCCTTCGGTGAATGTTGTCTACCTTGACTATGGACATGGTTCAACTAAAGGCAGGGTCCTACGCACCCCAGAATTCAAATTCCCAGAGGGAAAATATTTTCTCGGTCTAATGAAACAACAATTCCAGGGGGAGAAACTTCAACAATGGGCCTAGGCCCAATCAACAACAATGGAATAATAACACGAACACTAGAGACCCACCTCTGAATCAAAATACCAACCAAAACGGTGATGGACCATCACATTTCACACCAATCACAGACTTCTAGCCCATGACTAATTGGTGTAGATTGTATGACAGAGGTTCACACAATGAGGTAAATTGTGCCACATTGGAAAAAGTCATCATGATCTCCTAGCTAGATAGACAACAGTCACATGATGCCACCCCTCTAGAGCCTCTTCTTTAAGAGCCAACCCACAGTGCCTTCACCTATGAGACCATCTTCTTTAGAACTTTCAGGGAAGATGAAGAGGAATCCGAATTGCAAGGATTCTTTGATGAATCTATCCTGCCTTTCGAGGCCAACACCTTCACCAACCCACAAACTCCATACAATACTCAGAGTTAGGTTGGTAAAGGACCAGCATGCACACCCACACCTCCTATCAAAGACACCCCTCCTCCCCGAAATAATATGACTGACTGAACTGCTCCTCTAAAGGGTTCTAGCTCTAACCAAGAAAAGGACCTTTCTGAGGGAGATCACCAATTTTTAGGAGGAAGATTCAACATTACAAAGGTGTTAGAATAGACCACCACCTCCATGACCTTGATGGAGGTCTTGCTAAACTGTTCTGAATAGAAGAAGTCTCTTCTGAAGGTCTTTTGGAACCTGGAAGTTTTCAGCCACCCACCCAAGACTGTCTCATTCAAAGATGCCAACGCAGCCATCTTCCAGGGGAACAATGAGGATCCTCCCTTCCTACTAGGCCTAAATATCCAAGGCAAAAATATACACAATTGCTTAGTAGCCTCAAGAGCTTCAGGTAACATCATGCCCTTATCCATTTGTCAGAAGCTCAGATTCCATCCCACCCCATCTAATGGTGCAGTGATCCAGCTAGACAAGACTGCGATAAAAATGGTGGGGCAATTGAAGAACATCCAGATATAGCTTATCCAAGACCCCATGATATCCAACATAATCGACATCCAAGTGGTGGACATCCTAGAGACTTATGGGATGTTATTAAGTCAGAATTGGTCTAAGTCCTTGAATGGGTACTTTTTGACCAACTTCACCCATTTATGGCTCCCCTGGGAAGGAGAACCAAATAAAATCCAGGTCGAAAGTGAACCCTAGATGAAACAGGCCCTTACCGAGGTCGGGAGAGTCAGTGAGGTCTTCTTCTCTGAGACCTCCCCAGGGGTGTACCGACCCTTTGAAATCTTAACATTCAATTTCATCCCTGGAGAGGATCCCGTAGTGCTTCAGAGAACCCAGGACCTAGAAGAAAAGATAAGAGTTGAGGTTGACTCTCAAGATGCCACAGCGACCCTTGCTACACTCTTATCTGGCACTTGGTACCAAGTACATTATTAGAAACATTTAGAGCTTGAGTGTGGGCCCTACCTTTCAATCGCTAACTAGCACATCGATGCCTTCTAAAATAAAGAACATATAGCTGATTCCCTGGAGCCTAGTGTTCCTACAGGATGCACTCCTTTGGTGCCATCTCCCTGGGAATCCCAAATCCAAACACCTCTAGAGGTAAACTCTACCTTCACACCAGTAGTTCGAGAGGGAGCTCCTCTTAAGTCTCCCAATAGCAATCTAAAGGCTACTCTCACTCCCCAGCCCCAGATTACGAACAACAACTTGTGGACCCTCAATTTTGATGGGTCCCGATCCAAACAAGGCTGCGGGGCCAGGGTGGAATTAATCAACCTGCAAGGGAAGTCCTTCCTCATGTCCTACAGACTACAGTTCAACTATACAAATAATGTCATAGAGTACGAGGCTTTGGTCCTTGGGCTCTTATTTACATTAAGGAAAGGTATCACCCACCTCCGAGCTCTGGGTGATTCAGAGTTGATTGTCAAATAAGTTCGGAGTCAATACACATGCCATGACAAAAGACTAGCCACATACCGCAATCAGGCTTGGAGCCTTATTGAAGATTTTTATGCCTTTGGCATTGATCTCATTCCTCAGCTACAAAACTATGTCCCGGATGCCCTCGTCATTTCTACCAGCACACTTGAGCCAATGGTCAGCTCGTGACTCTGAAGATTTTTAGTTGAGATGGTCCCCACCACGTCCATTCTACACAATGTCACCCACTTTCAGGTTTTTGAGGACGATCAGCATATCCTAGCCTTCATGGCGAATGTTAGCGTCTTTGAAAACTAGATAGTGGAAGAACGAGACCATGACAATACTGGGCAGGGTGACGAAGACAATGGGATCGTGGACCTACCTACTAACAGCATCCCAAAGGGGATGGTTGCACTGGAAAAAATCTTCGACTCGGACCCTCAGGCCCGGGAGAAGGTGTCATCTTCCTCCGAGGGAGGAAAGTTTGAAAAAGTAAACATCGGATAGCCCGGTGAAGAAAAGATGATCCATAATGGTACCTCCTGTTCCCCTGAGGAGAAGGAGAAGATTCTTTCGGCTCTCTAAGAATACATCGATGTAATTGCATGGGGTTACAAAGATTTGAAAACATATGACACATCCATTATGACTCATACTATTCCCCTGAAACCTAATGCTAAGCCCTTTTGGCAAAAGAAAAGACCGGTCAACCCCCTGATCGAGCCTTTGATTCATCAAGAGGTAGAAAAATTGTTGTCAGCCTAGATAATCTTCCCAATCTGGCACACTACATGGGTTGCCAATCTAGTCCCTGTGAGAAAGAAGAATGGTGAGATCTGCCTTTGCGTGGATTTCTAAAACTTGAATAAGGCGTCCAAGAAAGATAATCACCCTCTCCCTTCATTGGATGAGGTGTTACAGATAGTGAATGGATCCCAGATGATGTCATTCTTGGATGGGTACTTTGGATATAACCAGGTCATGGTTAAGTATGAAGATAGGGAGAAAACAATGTTTACCACCAAATGGGGAACGTTTGCATACAGGAGAATGCCCTTTGGTCTGATTAATGCAGGGGCCACATTTCAAAAGGCCATGGACATTGCATTCAAGGGCCTTGTGAATTGGTGCATAATCATCTACATGGATGACTTGACCATCTTTTCCCAAGATAGGTGTGACCATTCTGCTCATCCCGCTTAGATCTGTGAGAGATGTCACCGGTATGGAATATCCCTCAACCCCAAGAAGTGCATATTTGGGGTCACTGAAGGGAAGTTTCTTGGGCATATTGTATCTGAGAAGGGCATAGCCATCGACCTTGAGAGAGTTGAAGCATTGCTAAACTTACAAATGCCCGGCAGCAAGAAAGAGATGTGATCCTTCTTCAGAAAGATCAACTTCGTCCGGCGGTTCATCACTGGATTTGCAGAAATAGTCAAACCACTCAATGAGATGATGAAGAAGGATACTAAGATTGAGTGGAGTCCTGAAGCAAAGTGGGTATTCACCCAGATCAAATAGACAATAACAGAAGCACCTGTCCTGGCTAGTCTGGACTATTCGCTTCCATTTTACATTTACTCCTTTACTTCACTGCATTCTGCTGCAGCAATGTTGACTCAAAAGGTTGAAGGAGAAGAATGACCAATAGCTTTCATGAGCTCCCCCTTCAAGAATTCCAAAGTTTGATATTCATCACTAGAAAAACAAGCCTTCGCTCTAGTTCACGCTGTGAAGAAATTCTGGCATTATATTCTCCGAAGCAAGGTACATGCTATCAATCTGGACCAGGCTGTCAAGTCTTTGCTGATGCAGAGTGAGTTGGGTGAAAGACAGGGGAAGTGGATGGCCATCCTCTAGGAATATGATTTAAAAATGTAGCCCATGAAGAAAGTCCAGGGCCAGGGACTAAGTTGAGCGATGGCAGAAGAGACTCCCTGCATAGAATGTCAAGCTTATACAGTGGAGTCCATCACCTGAGACCTGTGGTATACCAATTTGGTATATTTGCTACTAAATAAAAAATGCCCGGAGGGGTTACCTCCTAATAAATGTTGTGCCCTACAGATGAAAAGTGCCCACTTCATGATCAAAAACTTCGTGCTCTACCGCAAGAACTATGAAGGAGTGTACCTTCGGTGCATCGACAGAGACCAGGCTGTAAAGGTGATTGATGAATTTCACAGGCAATTTAGAACCAGGCATGGCTTAGCCAACACCACTGCCCATCAAATCCTTTAGGCCAGATAATATTGGCCCTATATATTCAAAGATGTTTACACTCATGTTAGAAAATGCCACACTTGCCAAACCGTGGCACATCGAGAGCGTAACCCGGCTATGCCTTTGCAACCAGTCTTCGAGGCTAGGCCCTTCGCCCAATGGGCATTTGACTTCATTGGGGAAATCAATCCCAACTCGTCTACCAACCACTGATACATTCTCACTGCTACTGATTACTGAACTCGGTGGTCCGAGGCTATACCGTGCAAGAATAACACGGCAGACGTAGTTATCAAATTCCTAGAAGAAAACATCGTCACAAGGTTTGGAATGCCATTTGCTTTGGTATGTGACAATGGTTTGACATTTTATTTGACACAATTACTCAAATGGACCTACAACTGAAAGATCACTTTGAAGTTTTCCAGCAACTATTATCCCCAGGGGAACGACATTGCTAAATCAATGAATAAGAACCTACTTGAAGTGATCAAACACCTGCTAGAATAGAATCCCTAGGATTGGCATCAAAATTTTAAGCTCACCCTCTGGGAAGATTGCATTCATGTCAAGGCCGCCTTGGGAACATCCCTGTTCCATCTCATTTATGGCCAGAACCCCGTATTCCCAGTTAACTTACAAATCCTAGTTTTACATTTTATGCAGGAATTTAGCAACAGGGATGACATCATGGAGGTTCGGCTCTTAAATCTTGTGTGAATGGAAGAACAGTGAGACATAGCCCTTGAACATTTCACATGTCATCAAGTAGTGGTAAAATGATGGTTTTATCGTAGGGCCCAATACAAGGCTTTTCAAATTTCAGATCTGGTCCTGTTGTGGGACAAGGCTCGGGAAAAGAAAGGAAAGCATACCAAGTTCCAACAGCTCTGGCTCGGACCATACCTAATCTCAGAAATCTGCAGGGAAAATACTTACCACCTTAACACCATAACTGGAGAATCTGTCTTATTTCCCGTCAATGGACAATTTCTCAAACACTACTTTGAATAGGGTAAGTTTGTCCAAAATTGTATTTTATGTAAAGCCTTCTGCTTCTAAATATTTCTTCTGGGTGCCTTGCTGGGAGGTATCGTGTCTTGTAAATAGCCTTGTCGACTGCCCTCTGGGGCAATCCTCTGTTGGTGGTTTTTTGTTTTTGTTTCTGGTTTTCTTTTGGGGTCCTGGCATTTTTTTCTATCTTGTAGGAATTGGAATGCTTTGCATAAGCTCTAGTCTCCGGAATGATGCCTACGGCATAGTGAACTTTGGAATCTATCTTTAGCATATTGGAGCTGGCCCGGTCTCCGAGGCTGTTTCACAGGTTTAGTGGCACATTTTGAGTAATCTCCATCGGGTTTTGTCTCCGGAGGTCTGGCAATCAGTGAACACAAAATTATATATAAGGAACAAGTAATCGGACATGCTGAGGGTAGATCGGCTGTATTGGTTGGCTGACCCAGGTCTGAAACTTTAAGGAATTCTTTTCAGGTCTGGAGTTTTATCCCCTCTTCAAACATCTAAGTATAGGTGGAGAGGTGAAAGAAGTACCACCATTGAAATTAGCTAAGCTTAAGTTTAATGGTGAAAGAAGTACTGCCTTCCCACCTAGAAACAAACAAAATAATAAGAAAGTGAAAGCGGGACAAAACTCTAGTCTCTGGGAGAAATGAGAAAATTGATGATTGTCTCAATGTAATCAGTGCCTCTTCTCTACTCCTCCCAGAGGTCATCAGCTTGATCTCCTTCCAAAGCACACATGGAACCACTGATGAAGGGCCCCAGATTGCATCCCACATGGTCAAATTCTCTCTGAAATGTTGCTCATTGCATGTCAGATACTTCGGGAAATAGTTGGTTCCTCGTCTGCGAAACCAGAAATTCTGTAATTCTCAAATGTGCTAAGCCATTTGTGCCAGATAGTCACCATTTTTTATGCCCTGCATCCCCGTCCCTACATTTTGTGTGCAAAATTTTGGGTCCCCCCCCTTTTTTTTTCTTTCTTCTTCTTCTTTTCTTTTTTTTCTTTTGCTACTTTTGCTTGTGGTTCTTGCCTCGTCCTTCCCTTTTTGTTTTCTTTCTCCGAGGTTTTCTTCCCTGCTGTTGTGTTTTATTTTGTTGGTTTCTCATCTCCAGGACCCCGGTCCTGGAGGTTGTTCTTTGTTGGGAGTCAGACTCTGAACTCTGGGATTCTTTGCCACGATGTTCTCTTTCCTTAGGGTGATTGTCGCGGGGAATCCCCAGGCCCCGGGTCCAAAGGTTTGTCTGTCCAGGGATTATCGAAAGGAGGTGGATTGCCTTTTTACCATGGGTATAAATAGAATTTATCTTTCATTTTCACATTTATCACAATTAAAAAACTCACGCACTCAGAGCGATTTCAGAGTGATTTGTAGAGAGTTAATGATAATCAGTGCTAAATACTTCCATCCTTTTCAAGTGATTGTGAGTGCTTCATATTGGCAAGTTGTGATTGTTTGGCAGTTGTAGCTGTTGTAAAGCTTTCATGGTGACTTCTTTCCTTCTCCTTTTAGCATTCTCAGGTTAGTGTCCCTTTTTCTGTCAGTTTTCCATCTGCCTGGTGTGTTCCCTCTCCATTTTTGTTGTCTTTGCTTCCTTCGGTCTCGTTCATTGTCTCTTTCTGGTTTTTTTGCCCATTGGTGGGTCGGCTCTGCCAGAGGGTTGTCCACCCTTTGCATAGGTGTGGTTGGCTTGTAAATAATGTAGAAAGCTATATATATTTCATGCTTTTCTTAGTTTCCCATGGATGTCATTTCACAGTGTATATGTGTAAATCTTCGTGTATATTTATTATATATCCTTCTATTCCCTATGTATATATCCTTTAGCTCCTATGTATATCTTATGTATATCCTCCCGAATAGCTTATCAAGATGGTCAAGTTTCCTATATCATTCCACCCGTAAGTTTATTTCGAAGCAGAATACCACCTTTTTGAAACTCGGCTCTTAGCCGATTTCAAACAGGCAATTTTCTCTCTCCTCTATAAAACTAGTCAGGCCCTCATTTATGTCCCATGTGCACATTTAAATCTATCTAAGTGGCCTTCAATTTTCATGTGTTCAGACAGTTTCCTCCACTATCATCACCATAACTCCTATTTATTACCTATACACGTGGCGCCCACATGGGCCTGACGGTTTACCTTTTTGCACATCCTCACCAACGGTTACTTCTTTGGGCTCTGGGTCTCCTACCATCATCCATCCCATGTCCTTACCAAATGCGATAAGATTCCTAGACCCAGATGTTCAGTCAAAATCTTAAGTTCATGTAATGAACATTAACTGGCTCAAGGTTTCAAAGAGGGACCCTAAGAGGATGAAGATAGAAATTCCCAGGTCCGAGTTCAAAGAGAGCATTCAGATGGGAATGATAGCATTTTCCTAGGTCTTTGGGCATCCCTCTGCCTAGGAATTCACTCTATGGATGTATTACTTCCTCCTCGGCATCTCCACCAATGGAGGATACTTTGATTAGACAACTATATTTTCGAACCATGTCGACTCCCAGTTCCTCCAACTAGCCAAGAAAAAGAAATTTTACATGACTTCTTACATTTTCTGGGCCCTTGCGCAGTAGAGGCCCCATGCCCATGGGCTACTTATAGACGGTGTGCTCAAGATTGGCCCAGGACAAAAGGCACCGTGGGACCATTTCCCACAGGTTTAATGGGAGGCCAGCTTCCCAAGTTCTTGCCAGGTAAATGATGCGTTTGTTTACTATCACCTGCTCACACACACCCGGGACGCAGGATAATGCCTATCCACTGAGGTGATAAATTCGGTCTAGAGCTATGGACATTATTATATCCAATTCTAACAACACACTTATATTAGGGTCACTAGCTTCTCTGGGAAACCCTACTTATTACCCAAACACTATGGGGACAAGATCATTCTCTTGGAATACTGCAGGAAGATTATGGAGTTGCATACCTTCTTTGCCTTAAAGAAGGTAACCAATATTTTGTTCCCAATCACTTGTGGGAAATATTCATGCAGTCTCGCCACCGCAAAAGAGGTAGATAATGAACTTAAGAGCTACAACCTTGAGGAGTTCTACTTAACGCAGAAAATTTTTGATCCGAACGGCAAGATTGTAGCGGCACTTCCCTGGGATTTAGAGCCCCATCACTACCATATAGAGGATTTCTGGGAAGATTTCTAGGACAATGTGGAGGTGCAGAGCCAGCACTATGTTAGGATGACAGTAGGCATGATGGAAAGGTTGAAGCTCTGGAGGTTCCCAGAGAACTTCTCAGACGTCGGCCCCATGATCGATCCCCAATACAAAGCAAAGGGGATCAATACAATGGCCCTCCCACCAGTAAATTGGGATGCCCAGGAAGGGCCAATAATTAAGGACTTCACCTGAGAGGTGGTCGAGAAAAGCCACATATACTTCAAGAAGGTGTGCCCCGAAAGTACCCGTCGAGCAGCCCAGCCAGTACCAAAATTAACTCTGGGGGTCGGGACTTCTTCGCAAGGAGTGGATAAAGGAAAATGAATAGATACAACCCCTCCTATGCAAGAAGTCCCCATAAAATAATAAATAAAGTAGTCAGTGGCAGCCTCCCAACAAATGCGGGAGAAGTTAATCACACGGTTGGCCACTCTAGTACTCATGGCCAGGCCAATTTGCCCACTTCCTCCCCATCATTAGCAGCCTTAATGGTAAAGGTGACGGGGGTGGATCCAATAGAACAAGCAGCGATAAGGGATGCGGGGCCACCCTTAGTTACCCAAAGAAAGAAGAGGCTTAACCAAAAGCCTAAGGCAGATTTGGGGTTGGGTACACCCCAAACCCCACAAGTAGAGATCCTCTCTTCCAGTTCCCCGGCGCTGGAAAGAGAAACAGAGTCTGCCAAAGTCCCAGCTAGTCCCCCCTTGTAGGAGGAATTTGATGATGTTTTTGCAATCGATGAGTTCAGAAACCTGCATGGGGACACCAGACAAACAGAGGCAGAAGCCCCAACCATGGAATAGGAAGCTGTGGAACAAGAGCTTGCACAAGAGCAGGAAGAACAGATAGAAGAGGAAAGGGAAGTGGAGCCAGAGATCACCTTCGAGGCTCCGGAGATGCAAAATCTGGGGGTAGACCAACAAAGGCCGAATGAACAAATGGCATCTATTGGTGGAACTGGACCTATGGGAATAACCATAACCCCAGCCGCCACGTTCCAAGTGCCACTCCTAGGAGTGACCTTTGGGCAAGTAATTATCGCGGCCTAGACCTAAAATCTCAGCCCAGTACCTCCACTATTGCCAAAGGATGTGTTAATAGAAAAAGAAGCCCCGGTGGTAGATGTCGACCAACAAGAAAAGAAACATAAAGAGGAAATCTCTGAAGAAGCCAACAGAAGTCCAAACAAAGAAATAGATACAGAGGACAAGGCTGAGGAGATGGAGGTTGCTGGGGAGGATATTACCGATAAAATATAAGGCATAGACAAAGGGACAGATGAGAGAGCAAGAAAAGGAATTCTCCCTCCACTCTTGGAACTCCTCTCTCCCTGGCCGAAATGATGGCTCCATTCCAGGCCCCACCAAAGTCCAAGAAAGCCCAGATGGTTTATACTCTTCAAACCGGGCCGGGCGGAGAAACAATTGTCATTATGGTGACACCTCTCGTAGACGCTGATGAAGCAACTACAGAGCCTGAAGATTACAACGTTGCAGAGGTATCACTGGGGAAGAGGGAAAAATAGGGTGAGGTGGACCTGCTAAAGGAGGCAGCTACGGCAGTGGAAGCCCATTATGAAAAAGAGGCCCAAAGGCTCAAAACAGAAAAGATAAAAAATGCAAACCTTATGGGGATGCTTACTGAGCTGGCCTGACCTATCAACGCTGCCCCTCTAGAGGCTTCCACATCTGAAGATCCACTACTACAGAGTGACATAGACTCCCTATGAATAATGAAGAAGAAGGCCCAAGCGGTTGACGAGTGGGTCACTCTGCAAATAGGAAACACATGGCATTTCCTGGTATCCACCCTCCCAGACTTATATACGGCCCGACACGTTCTACAGCAGGTAGAGACTCTCATTGACCTATGGGAGGGTGATATTGAAAATTATCAAGCATAGAAGGTAGAGATTGAAGAACTCCTCATCCTAGGAGAGAAAATGGTTTCTGAATCCAGAATTCTGGAGGATGAATCATTTGATTTTGTGAAGACCCAACACTCTAGAATTGACCTCACATTGGAGGTAACCAAGCAACTGGTGGGGACGCTATAGAAGAAGGTCAATGCATTAAAATATTCTTTCAATTTATATAAGTCTTTTGTAACAAAGACTTCTGGGTCAGACCCCCTCAGTACAGATACGTGCACGCCAGAGGATTCAATTTTGGGGAGTTTTGATGAAATAGTGAAGTCCTGATATCAATCTCCAGAGGGAATAGATGGTGCTCAAATGATGAGATTAACTCGTATGGTTCTTAGTGGTCACGACGCGGCAAAAATGACCGATGAATTTAAGGAGAATGTTTCAGACTTGGGGGAACAAATTGAGGTGGCTAAGTACCAAAGGGCCAGCCTGAAGGATATCGATGAAGATGGCATCTCCCACCTCCTCCAGGCTTTCAATGATAACAAACAACCATAAGTTTTCCCCGGGCACCTGAAAAAACCCAAATATTTGGTATTCTTTATTCTTTTGGGAACATAAGTTCCTGGATCCCAGAGTCTCAGATCTCAAATTTTTTATTCTTTCAAAGTGATCTGTGTCCTGGTCCCAGAGGCCAACCAGTCACTTTCAGGGGCGGTTAATAAAATTTTTTAGAGGGGTGGTTGGCTACATCAAGGGGGTGTCGACTCAACAGTTGATTTTTTGACAAGATGGTCTTTTCAAGGCACCGTTTTAGAGGTACATCTGGTGCATTGGAGACAGGGCACCACATTTCCCATTTATGTGGCATGTAGCCTCGATCCTCAAGGACCTACTTTCTTCCTTCTCCTTCCTGGCTCTCTTCTCGAGGCTGATTCTTCTACCATATATTCTTGTCTCATTCTTCTGGCATGTCAGGCCTATTCCATCTCAAGGTCTTTTTGTAGGGTGGCGCAGGTAGTACCAGCCCCTAGATATTGTATTTTATTGGAACATGATGTAAAATAGGGTTAGGGTTAGGGTTAGAAGAGAATGTGTATAAATAGCCAGACCGGCCCATTTCCAAGGGTCAGCGAAATTGATGATTTTTCTGTCCACAGTAATGGAAAGGTGATTTTTCATTCTAGTTGCAGAGCTCAATGCTCCATTGTCACATTTTCAATATTTAAACGCTCCCCTGGAGCCACCATTATATCACGCACTAGTGCTTGCTAGAAGAGACATTAATGAAAAAGGGAGAATTCTTTGCAATGATGTTGTTGGCATTCATGCTTCTAATTTAATGGTATTTTATGTTTCATGTTATTTATGTCTTCTTCTCTGATATGTCAAATAGATTAACGACCTCTCTTTTCCCTTGCTACTGATAAAATACTAGCTGATGGTTGTGTATTTCATCGGTATTTAGGGCAGTATATTAGAGTATTATTGATGTCTTGAACGTTTAAACATAACAATAGTTAGATGAAGTACTTCTAACCCTGCAGGATCTTTTTTTCATTTTATTTGCTAAGTGTAGAATGCTAGGAGAAACCTCACCTTATTGAATCTCTAGAGAGAACGAGTTGAAGAAACCAACTATCCCCCTCAAGAATAGTCACTTCTCCCAACTGAGCCCTGTACCGTCGTGACCCGACACCCAGGTGTTGAAGGCCTGAGGAATCTAACTTCCCCGAATAACCTTTACAAGCGGAGTTGGCCGGTACCTCCGGTACCCGATGAAAACTTATGACTATTGGCGGACCCGGTCAACAAAACCCCATCAACATGTCTCCCCCTCTTCCTCTTTAGAATGTTGGATTTAATGGGATCCTTGTCCTAATACCTTTCTTTATCTATTATTTTTTGTTATAATGCCTCGTTCCTAGGGCATTTGGAAGGGAAGAAATAATATAATCTTCAGGAATGTAGTTTTTTTTCCTAATAAATTGGCGTTTAAGATTCAAGAAACAACTAGAGAAAATTAATGGTGGATGTTCCTAAATAACCTATTAAGGGCCCTTAGATTATTTCCTCTCACTATGATCTTCAAGTATCTTAGAATTACACGTTTAGTGTGACATTTCAAAACCTATTCATAATAATAAACAGACAGGAGTTGGAGTTGTTGAGAAAGATCCTCTAGGCTAGATTAAAATTAATACTAATGGGGTGACTTAAGGGAATCCTAGACCTGCTGGATATGGGGGGAGTTACACATGAGCACAATGATAGTGTTGTCTTGAATATATCCCTCCTTTTGGGAAACTAGACAAACCGCTATAAGAAGGAAAATGTAGGCTACATTGGTATCAAAATAACCTTATCATATGGCTATCACAAAAAAATTTTAGAGAGAAATTCTTTAAGTATTCTTGATTTTCTCAAGGGGATTCAAAAACCTAGTTGGAAATTTAATAATAGTATTATCAATAGCCTTGATATGCTAAAGACCTTTAAAGATTATATTGTCTCCCATATATATCATTAGGGGAATAGGGTTTTTGATTTCTTTTCTCACCATGGGGATAACCAAGCTAACAAAATCTATTGGGGAACAAATGATTATGTCCCCAAACAAGCTAGAAATCTTATCAATGGTGATAATTAAACATGTTTAGGTGGTGATCGTATGATTAATGATGATTCATTTCATCCACTTTGTTGAGAATCAGAGTTTGAGTTGTGTAAACCCCATTATGAGATATAAAAAAAATAGATGTAAATACAATATTTATTAGGCCAACATAATTTTAGTCTTTTAGTCACATTTTCTAGGTTTTTCTTCTACTATCATTCTCATGTTCTTAAGTAGGTTTTGGCTTCCTTTATGATTCTTCAATCACTGAATGGGAGGGGATAGGAATAGGGAAAATCCAAGTTCTTTGAGAAAGAGAAGAATGACCCTATTCTGTGGGGTAAGCTCTCAGCATCCATAATTTCCATATATCTTGAGAAATTGTATTTCTATGACCCACTAGAAAAAATAAATGTTTGTAAAATTGTTAAAGAATGTCACACTATGTGCCTAAAAAGCATAAATATCTATAAATAAATATTTAATCTTTCAAGTCATAGGCATGTTGATTAAGGGGAAAATTTTCTATAGAGGCTGCAAGACCTCTAATGAAGTAGTCAACATTTTTTTCATGGAAGATAAATGGGAACTAGTGAAGCATGCAACTGCAAAGTATTTTGTTTGAAAAAAATATCTAACCTATTTGGGTGGAGGGCTCCAAATAAATTATAAGGTATATGACATTAGATGACCAATTAATGTTGGCGTACTGTATTACACTTTCTATTTTAGAGTTAGTTTAATCCAATAATCTATCAACTCTTTGTTTCTAGAGTACAATTATGTAATAGTTTTGGTTTTGTATAATACCTATTTAAAGGAACATCAGGAATGAATAATAAATCATGTGAATGTATCTAAATGAATTGATTGAATATCAAAATATCTTATTGCGCTCTCTTACATTTGGTATCAGAGCAGTGTAGTCATGGAGATCTAAGTACTGAATTGTTCCACCAGCTAGGTGCGCTAGTTTTTGGATTTGACTATTATTTAGTAGTATATAGAATAGTATTGTTTTGGTCATAAATGTCACAGTGGTTTTCAAGATTTACTTTAGATGAGGATGATCAGAATCAGCGGCAAAGATTTTTTGGTGTAGAGGTGACAGAGTGTGAGAGGAGATACAGATTAATTTTCTTGCTAAAGTTGAATGACAAAAGAACTGTCAAGTAACTTCTAGAAAAAACTTGTCTTCAACTAAAGTTTGACATTTGGAAATTTTAAGCACTAGATATGAGACATTTTCATATCATAATTTTAAAAGAAAGGGAGAAACGATGGTGGAATTTGGATGAGTGTGCAAAAATCATATGTTTGGATCTTGTGATTTTCTTTTGTTTATTTGAACCGTTTCATCGTTGATTCAGTTTTGAAAATAAATTATGCATTGAATATTTTCATTTTATTTTCATAGTGTAAATCAATATGAATGTCTAGGTGTTGTAAGAGGAATTTGGTGCATAAGTTAGTTAGTTTGTTAGAATTTTTTATTTTTTTTGAGTTATAAGGTTATTTTTAAGTGTGTATTTTATATAATTATGTGTAAATTATAAAAATTATTGTTAATGGAATAATAAGGCTTTTGATAGAAAGATTGGATCCTTATATTGTGCATTATTGAAGTTATTTGGGAGGTATAAGGATTTACAAATTTATCCTATTTCTAGGTCAAAAGGAGTACACAAGATTAAAGGTTTATAAAATTATATGATAAGACAAAGAGAGTGACCTTTTCAATTATATTAAAACTATTTATAGTAATAGATTCTTTATCGGTTGAATCAAAAATTTCTTTAGTGATACTTTATGCGAATTATTTTAGGCTCATTAATACTACACTTGGTTGTTTCA
Organism: Thuja plicata; assembly: GCA_018584345.1. Lineage (NCBI taxonomy): Eukaryota > Viridiplantae > Streptophyta > Pinopsida > Cupressales > Cupressaceae > Thuja > Thuja plicata. The sequence goes on along the minus strand of MU226280.1, from coordinate 6,672 downwards.
AAAACTATGAGATTCACCACATTGTGATAAATATAATATGCCTTAGAAACAAAAGACTTCACAAGAGGCTGGATGCAATAGAGGAAGGAAGTTTTCTATCATCCTGAGCTAGCTTCTCACATAGGAATGATCTATTTCATGAGAAGCAACCTATTTGTGTTCCTGCAAAGCCAGGGCTTGGAAACTTTGTCCATGAAGAAAAGAGGGGGACTCACATACTTATGTCCCTGAAGAGAAGAGGGGGCTTGACATCATGGTTTTCCCTTCAAGGAAAAAGAGAGCATAAATGTTTGAATATGATTTATCGAGCACTTGAGGAGGCCTTAGACACACTCGGAGGAGATGTGGACTTTCGAATAAAAGGTATCTCATGTGTAGGCATGTCGATGATGATTTATACAATAGGGGAGAGATTATTTCCATAGCACTTAAGGAGGTGTTAGAAACACTCAGAGGAGATGTGAACTTTTAGAGGAAAGGAATCTCATGTAGAACACTAGAGGATTCATTAGACAAACTTGGAGGAGATGTGGAATTTTGGAGGAAATGTATCCCATTGTGCATGGGAGATGGGAAAAACCATGTTGTACAAATGTTTTCAGGTTCTCTTGTCAAGAAATCCACTGATGTAGTTGTCTTATGCTGAATGTAGACCTCTTGATTCAACACAAACGCAACATAGTCCTTACACAATCAATGAATTTACAAAGACAAATATGGATTGTTTTCCCTACAAATGTGATTGAAGCGACCTGTTGCCTCCTAATTAGGAGTGATTGTTGCAGTTTACCCTCAGAACGAGAGCCAACAACCTAACCATCTCTAATACGGAGGATTTTATAGTGCAAGTAAATGAAGAAAAGCCATTATTTGTGAGAATGTATGCAACTAGTTCATGAGAAAATGCTGCTATTCTATGAATTAAGACATGATTTAAGCTATGAAATTGAAGATGAAATGCAACTAGTGTAAGTATGAATTTGCAATTAAGCTAAGAATGAGAATGCAATTAATCTAATAAATTGAAATGC
>MU226279.1:649921-662027 GCA_018584345.1 Thuja plicata | reverse complement strand
TGGTGAAGTTCCACCCCTCATGCTAGGATATAGAACCAAGATACTCACAAGGCCCTAAGCATTCTAAATTTTCACAAACCCTCACTTGAAAATAAATACAAAACATTACAAGATATCACATTACTAACCACAAGGGTTAGGTTTCTAGCATACCCTCTAGGTGAGTGTCATCACATATCTAGTATTTTGGGATCCTCCCTGGCAACCATGTAACCTCGGTACCTCGTTTATGAATAGGGATCCTCCCTGGAAGTTACCCATGGTCCCGGTACTCCAACAGGACTATGTGGCCAATAATATATTTTGTTTCATTATCTCTTTTTTCCCCCTTTCCCAGATTCATTATTAGGTTATAAATTTTTACTAACCCACCCATAGGATCATCTGCAACCACTTTAGGGTTCCAACACCTATGATGAGCCACTCACCTAGGGTACCTAGTCCCCTACCCAAACACACAAGCCATGAAAACATCAAGTACTTTCAAAAGATCCATCTCATAGGCCTAGGGAACCCTCCCCTACCCGAACGAGTCCTAGCCTTCTATTATGGATTTTATCATAAGACAAGTAGTAAAATCACATGAGTAACATCTTATAATGCCAACAAAACTATGTATAAACATTCATAAGTTACAACATATAAATTTCCACATGCATTAACACAATGTTCCATAACTTGTTCATAAATCTAGGGAACCCTCATGTGCCTAAAATTTGGCTAAGTGATTTTTTTTTAAAAATCCCCAAAATCTAAAATCTACATCTTAACTCCTATGAAGCTGAAACATATCTCAAACATCATGGAAGGTATTTATACAAATATAACTTAAAGTATAAGACTTAAATGTTATATTTGTATAAATCCTGGACTCTCTCTCTCTCTCTCTCTCTCTCTCTCTCTCACACACACACACACACACACACACACACACATTTTGCTATTTTGTGTCTAATATAGGGCACACGCCCTATAGTGAGTATAGGGTGTGCACCATATAGGGTGTGCGCCCTTTTAACGACATTGATATTTACCAAGCCTAAGGCTTGGATTTTCCTTGGAGTTCCAACTCAAAGGCCTGGAGGATTCAAGCAGGCCTGAGACGTGTTTTCCAGCAAACATAGAAAAAATTAACATTTTTTCTTGTGTGCTCTCCATCAGGTTTGCATGTGGTTTAATAACGATAAAATCAGACACCATGATATTTTATATCTCTCTGATAGCTATCTAACGATGTAATTTATTTTGAATTCTCATTGTGTTCAGCTTTTCATTTCTAATTTCTTTTCTAAGTATGTCTGATTTTTGTCAAAAACCAACGTGTATTCATTTGGGCTTAGATTTTGGCTCGTTCATCGAATTTCAAAAAAATTTACATTTTCAAAAACTAGACTCCATTCTACACACTTTAAAAAAAAGGAAGTTTTTATTTTCAATTTTTTTTCAATGATTTCTAGGGGGAGCACACAAAAATTTCACATTTTCAGGATGTGTCCACTTCAGAAAATGGCAAAAAATCATGCTTTAATAAAAAAATTAGCAGAAAAATTTGGGATAAACTAGGTGGTGTTATCTAATTTCTCACTAGAGCGATTAAATTTTTTTTATAAAAAAGTTAACATTTTAGGGGTAGCACACCAGATGCTATGTTATGTTTTTTCACAAAAAGAAGGACCACTTTTTGTGCTCCCCCTTTTTGAGGGCCTTAATCTCCACCATTTCTAAAAAAAATTAGTAGTTTAGAAACTAGATTCAGAGTAGAACAACTCTTATTTTTGTCACATTTTAAAATTTTGAGTGTAACTATCCTCAATTTCTCGTTGAAGTTCAGAGTTTGCTGATTTCAGAAAAAAAAAGTGGCATCTTATACCCCCTTTTTGGTCCCCTATCTTTGTGCACTTACCCATAAATAGTAGCATATAATTAGTTACAATTGGTGTAGGGGAACTCACAAAAGATAGGGACAAGGATGTATAACAACTTTGGTGGATGGAACTTTTAGCTTTATGCTATGTTATGTTTGTAATAAAATTCTTAATCCTTTGTGGTGGCATGATTCTATTTGGCATCCTTATAAGCAATTGATTTTTATCATGAAAGAAGCAATTGAGAAATTTTTTCAGCTGGAGTCAGGTCATGAAGCCATTCTGAACATACCAAAACTGAGGCAGGAGTATTCTAGCCTAGAAATGATTTACAAGACTTGGATGTTGTCTTTTCATCACCCTAATGTGGGAAATACAAGACCAGAGTTTTTAAGTAATGAACTCCCACCATATGATATTAATTTTTTTCATCCATATTTATAACATACATGATTGTTGGTCAGGTATGCGGAATTGAGAGCCCTCCTTTGACGAACATAGCTTTAATGGTTCTTGTAGTTGATGTGCAATCTAAAGACCCTACGCATTTTGACTTTGCCACATATGTCTCCAACAAGATTAATACAGATTTAGAGGAGCTTCATAAGGATTCATCTAGGTTAAAGTTTAAGCATTATTGCTTTTTTAATGCATATGTTTTTATTTTCTAGATAAGAGAACAATGCATGGGGTGAAGGACTACCAATTAGGGAATATGATGTTCAGGGGTTTAGGAAGCCAATGCAAAAGTGGTTGAAAATATAGGATTGGAGGTCTACTTTTTCTCAGTATTTATGTTTTGAAGAGTATTTTATTAAATCATTAATGAATTTAATGAGAGGAGCATATGAATATACTCTGTCATTAGAAATTAAGAGGTTTCTCAGACTTAAGGACAATATTGAACAAAGCCCTATAGACCACAATTGGGGTGATTGGTATGCTTTTAAAATTTTTACAAGGATTAGGGTTTGCAGTTTTGAAGGTTTCTCTAACGATCTCCTAATCATAGTTCCTAATAGAATTTCTTACCTAGAAATGTGACGTAGATGACAATATCAAATTCACAACACTTGACATCAAGTAACAATAACTCATTATTACCTAGTAATTTAGCATTTGGTGATATCTTTGTGAAAAGTATGCAGAGATATACCTCGATTAAAGAAAAAATTAGTGTGTATGGATTTTCCTGGGGAGATAAAAGGACAACTTTTAATCTTGAAGGATATATAAAAAAATACATAGCATCTCAAAAGTTACAATCATTTGGGCATAAGCCTTTACTTGTTGATGGCTTGATCCATAATTTGTAAAGGGATGAAGCTACTAAAAGGAGGGAGATATATGAAAAGGTGGAAAAGGCTTTTCAATGGAAATTAAGGAAACATAGAATTAGCATACAAGTTATTTGTGGTATTATTGATCCAGTGGCTAGATCCATATAATTGATTGATCATGAAGGAGAAATTGTAGATAATGTCCTACTGTAGATATTCAAAGATACACCATTGAGATTAAGGAAGAGTTCCCCATTGCACATTTATCTCCAGACTGCAGAGGTGATGATGAGGATTTCATCTTGAGAGAAGAAGCACCGGATAAGGTGGAAGACTCTTTGCATGAGTCTAAGGAAAATAAGCTTAATTTGGGACCTCTATATGCAGATGAATCTGGTGATATCTGGGAAATTGAACATAAGGAAATGATTTCTGATGATGAGTTTGTTTTTTAAAAACAATTTAAATCCTTTTTATACCAATATATAGGAAGAAAATCGAGGGACTCCTATGGAAATGTGGAGACTGAAATTATTTATAAGACACTAGAGGAGAAAGTTCATATGGAATTACAAGAAATCACCCCACAAAGAGGTAGATATTTGCTTAAGTATGTTGGATGAACTCTCCTCGTCCTCCTCCCCCTCCTCATAATGTTCTTCTTCTTCACCTTCAACTTCATGATTGAATCAGTCTTGTGATTCAAGTTGGATTTGGGAAATGTCAAAGTGTAAGTGCATGAATTGGAGTGCATGAATTCATGATAGAATCTGGATTTGGATGGTGAGAAATTGTTTTCTCAGCTCTCTGAATATTCATATTTCCTTTTCTAACTTCCCATTCTGAGTTTTGAGTGAATAAGATGAGTTTTGAGTGAATAAGACCAATACTAGTTGTGGGTTATTTAGCATGGAATGGCAAGACACACAAAACGAATGTGATGCTTGGGCTTCTTCCATTTTATTTACTTATTCTTAGCAACATGATTCATTATTTATCTAAAGAGTATTTGATTTTTATTGTGCAATTGATAGTAGGAAGAATGCACAATTGAGACCTTCCTATTGAGATGACTTGTGTCAAACAACTAGGTTTGATATATATCTAATAGGATTGGATTAGTGATCATAATTGAATAAATAAGTCAATTAGATTGGGATTGTGTGGATGTCCTTGCATCATGATAAGGTAAGTATAGGACTACATACACGAAAAGATAAGTACTAAAGCCCAATTATACAAAGCATGTACAATTTATAAATATATAAAAAATTTAACAGGTGACCCAAAATTAACCCCAGAACTATGTGAAAAATATGCTAAAAACAAATATTTTCCCATTAAAATCTTGTTCCATATTTTCAAATGTTTACTTGAAAGTTTTCTTTAACACTATATATTTTTACATTTTCATCTCCTCCTCTATTTCTTTTCATTAACCATCATCGTCACTATTATCAATATTAATATTATAGGTATTAAATCACCTTAATTTAATTTAGTTTTTTGACTTTTTTTAGAACTATTAAATTACTCACTTCAAATGGTTGTTCTTAATAATTTTTCTCCCATTGGAAATGGAAATGAAAATGATTAATAATTTCTAATTGGGGTTCAAGTATTAGAAACTCAATTTATTACATCAAAACGTTGTTAAGGAGAAAAATCACTAAATGGACTAGTCTTGAACAAGTTTTGATGAAGTTTTCAAAGCAAACCTAGACTTAGAAAGGGGGGATCTTAAGAGATAGATACTCAAGTATTATTTTTGGACCAATGTTAGTTGTTTAGGTCTTCAATCTAATCATGTTTTATAAGCTATTGTTTCCTTCTAGGGTACACAAATTGCTGGACTTTAATGTTTCTCACTTGATGGTTGAAATGAGATTTCACAATGCTATTAATTTTCTCAAGGGCCTAAATTTCCCCTCATGGAATATCAATACCATCCTAAAATATTCTAGAGAACTATTTAGCCTAAAATATTCTAGAGAACTATTTAGCTTTAAAGTTAGGATTAGACATGTTTACTATGAAGGAATGAGTTAATCGATTTGTTAGACAATTTGATAATTTTGTTAGATGACCTTTGGAATTAGAGAGAAGTGAAAACTTTACCTTTGAACATAATTGGTATTATCAATAATGAGAAGCATATTTGAACTTAGCTCTATTGTCTTTCATAATTATTACAATGAGTTGAAGTAAATTTTGTTATTATGAATTGACTCTTTAGTATACTTTTCCATATATTACCCCTACTTTTTACACTAAATTATACACAAGAAATTATCATTTTTTATTACCTTATAGTGGTATAAGTTTTCCATCAATCATCTTAATGATAACTCTCCAAAAAGTAGGCTATATTTTATCTTTCCTAGAAAAGCTTTAGAAAACCCTAATTTTTAGCATATGAGACTTGCCTTAGTATTTATCTCTAAAGTTGGGGATTTAAAATATAATTTGGGAGTCCAAAGAGGTTACGAATTGAGACTTCATCTTATAAGGAAGTTAAGAATAATACTATGACAAGGCACATTCTATGTAAATGTGTCTTGGCTCCATTCCTAGAATGTATAGATGATTGGATCATTTGTTTCTTGTGTATCTTTGCATGTGTATAGTGAATTGTGTATGTTATTTACTCGTACAAATTTACCTATGTTCAAACCAAATGTTATACCTTAGCGTTTTAGTATTAGTTTTCCATTCAATTGTTTCGACATAGCCAACCTCTCCAAATTTTTTGACAATAACAAGGTAGATTAGGGAATTTATTACCATCAAGAGCCACCTCTAGGCCTTGTGTCAATGATACACACAATGTTTATTTAAATTAAATTATTATTTCAATCTATAAAATTATTGCACAACATGGTTTATTTTGAACCTAGTCTCACACATTACTTAGATTAAGGTTTAAGATCATAATATTTTCCTTCACCTAAATAATTGCTTTTGGTGATTCCAATTGTATATGTCAACCATCCTCCTTTCCAAGAATAACTTTAGGCCAAAGGGAATGGTGTATTTCTACCATGGTTTATGTTGTGATCAGACTTAAGAATTTATTCTTAACATCAAAGGTAATGTATACAATTTAGTAATCTATTTTTTATTGATTTTTTTTCTCCCACATGCACAATTGATGTTTGAATATTTCATTACATGTGAGAAAAGAAAGGTATATTTGGCTCTATATTTGAATAAGTTGAATTGTCTTAGTTTTTCTCCTATATGATTTGTATTTTTCTCCTCCATCCTCCTCTTTTTTTATTGCCTCTTAGAGTTAGATCAAACACAAATAGTAGATATTTAAAAGTAGATTAATTTCCTAATTATTTTAATTCAATCAACTTGGATAGTTTCTAAAGTGGTAGAGGGACCTCAATTATTTTTTTGTGCATTACCATACAACCCTAAAAATTTTAAATCACTTTCATAAGAACGAGCCATAGTATTCATTTGAATCTAATGACCTTGTTTTTTCAAAATCATTTACTTCATACTATCAAGGTCTAATCTAATAATAGTATAATACAAATCTAATCAAAATCTGGATACTTTATGAGGGTGGGTTATTTTATACTTAGCTTTTCTCATTCTCTCAAATTATTCATGTTTTTTATATCTCTAATGAAAACATATTTTCTTTGTGTTCAAATTAATAAGTGGATTCTTTAACTCCCTTTTTAAGTTCTATTTCTTAATCCAAACTTACAACCCCCATTTCTATATTATTTTCTCTTTATGCATAAGACTTTTTATGGAAGTATTAGATGTGATTGTTGGCAAGGGATGTACAAAATCATCTTTCCTCACTTCTTGTCTTTAGAACCACTTCCCTTAAGAAAAAATTGTTACAAGTGTGGTCATTGTTGCACCAAAATATTTCCATGTCAATGCCCGATAATAGAATCCACAGGAGGTGGTTAGTCCCTTTTCAAAAATCCTACGGGGAGCACTAACCATTTTTCCAACAACCCCCCCTCAGCATTACCTGAGGGGATTTAAACCTGTGACCAAGCTCTGATACCGCTTGTTACAAGTGGGGTTGTCATTGCTGCACCAAAAGATCGACTTGTTAATGCCTGATACAACCACTAGACTTATAGAATCCATAGAAGGTGGTTAGTCTCTTGTCATTGATCTCGAGGGGAGCGCTAATAAATAATGCGTGCATTGAGGCCCCAAACAAAATGTTGTGCCAACATGACCTCATCATCCACAATGTCAGCATAAGGTTTCAACTTGAACAAGTAGTGCTCATACTATTCCACTGTCATATTCATCTAGCATAGATTGTGAAATTCATTTGTTCATATTTTCCTCCACTAATCGAACAAGAAGCAAGATTGAAACCTCTCAAGAAACATCTCCCAAGATAAAGAGGAAAAATTTAAATGTAGTTTTTGTTCTTCTAGTCTCCACCAAGTAGATTCAAATCCCCTAAGATTCATAAAGGTGCACCTAAAATTAGTGTTAGTTCCATAAGGGTACATAGAAAAATATCTATCCAAATCAATCAACCAAGTCTCTTCTTTTGTACCAATACTAGTAGCATCAAGTGTAGGTGGTCTAAACACAATAAGGTCTCTCATGCGACTGACCAAAATAACATCCTCATCAACTATCACATCTTTCCTTTTGGGAGACTCATGGTCTCTCTCTTAATCAACCTAAAAGTGGAGAGGGGTACATGATCAATCCCGTTATAGATGGTGGGACTAATGAGACTCGTCCTAGTAAAATTATTTATGGAATTATCTACACATTCATATCTTTCATGTACTTATTTGAAGTCCTTCCCATGTAATAGAGCTTCTCTCATATTACATACTTGTATATTTATTTCAATTATATATCTCAACTCATATGACACGGTTAAGTGCATTGAAGCCTCCTCTTACATGAATAAAAAGAATTTAGAGGCTAAACACACCACTCAAGTAAAAATAAAAATCAATGTAGAAGAAAGATTTGATGCTGCTTTTTATCCAGTATTTTGGTGTAATTTTTTTGTTAGCGGGCATAGAGTGTGTGATGATCATGCTAGTTACATAACCATTGCATTAGCTCATGCAAAAAAATAAAATATTTATAGTGTTTTCTATTAGAAGTTTTGTGAATGTTAAAACACCAACTTTCAAAGATATTAGAAATATTTTTTTCCTCCCTAATTCAATAATTATCTAACATACCTCATTATATATTTGTTATAAAAAAATTAAAATCCTTGTTATTGTGTGTGTATATACTAAATATAAAATTAATTATTAATAACAAATAAAAACCTTTAAAATATTTAAACATTCAAGATAATCTTAAAAATATTACAAATGTTAAAAATAATTATATTCTATTATGTGAAAAGGTTTTAAATTAATATATGTATTTTACTAATAGATATTATAAAATTATTTATATTCATTAAACAATGATAACCTATTATTAACTAGCACTTGCACTAAAATAAGATGCAGGGATAAGTCGATAGGTCTTTGCTATGAAAACATAATTGAAGGTTTACATATTAAAAGGAATGGTATTTAAGTGTTGTTCATCAAACAAGTGTGCCATTAAAGAAGAAAATATTGTACCTAATAGCATACACTTTGGATGAAATAAAGTTACAATACTGTCGTACTGTATTTTTGTGTAGGTCCCTCCATAAAAGTGTGACATTGAAATGCATTGGAACATATTTAAAAAATGTTTTTGTCATAACTATAAATATTTTTTTTTGTCTCTTCTTGATCAAGTAGTTGTGAACCCATAGAAGCAAAAAAGGTGTAATTGGTAAGCAAAAAAAATTGGGTCAAATGAATGAAAGGAAAATTTGAATTGCAATACTAAAAAATTGGATGTGCGGGTAACTTAACATACCTGAACTTACTTAGAGTTTAATAAAAACATGAGGGTTCACCACGGGGACACAAAATTTGAACACCCAGATGTTGATTCAGATGGAGATGATGTTTTCCATATTTTCTAGGGAAAAGGTAAGTTTAAAAAAGGTATTTCTACACCATCCTCCTCTCGGAAGAAGAGAGTGGTATCCTCGGAGGATGAGGAATCTGATTACCAACCCTCGGTTAATGTCATCGTTGAATCTTTGGATAATAAGGGGAAAAGAAAAAACAAGGCCAAATCCTATGACACAAAACATAAAGGAAAGGCCAAAATTACTAAGCTTTCTCCTAACAATTTGAAAACAGCTCCAGCTCAAATCCTCCATCGCCTCCCAAATAGAGGTCCCCTATTCTTCATAATGTCGAGGACGAGGAAAAGGGGAATGAATTTTTTTTATGTCAAGGATATATGTTTCCATAAAAAGCTAAGTACAATAGGTTTTTTATTTAAGGGGAATGATTCCCCTATTTTACAAGACTTTATTGATATTGAGAAAGGGAATGAAGAGACTACCCCTATGGATCTAGGTAGGGACACTCCATTGGAAAAGGGTTCTTCAATTTTAGAAAATTATTCTATATTGACTTTGGGGAAGAATCTATTGCAGAATGAGGAGGATATTTTTGACTGGACTATTAGTGAGATTAATAAATTGAAAAACAACTCTCCCTATGTTCAGAAACTAGATGATATTCTAGAAAGGACTCACACTTTGGACAAAGATATCAATGATCTCAAGCATGACCATGAAGAGAAAATCAGAAAGCTTGAAAAATACCATTAAGGTGGCTAATGGAATGTTGAACATGGTTGTTTCTATGAGTAAATCCACCATGAAGGACACCAGTGAAGGTCTAAGAAATCTCAATGAGCAAGTTGTTTTTGTTCACAACCTTTCAAAGGAGGATTCACAGGTGACTAAGAGGAGAAGAGACATGACAGAGGACAAGGATGTTGAGGTCGAGATAGGGACCACCCCTTCTATGTCGGGTCCTTCTACCAGGCTGAGAATAAAGAAGAAGGGATTGATCCCTTTAGACAACATAGTCAAGAAAGTGAAGGACATTAATGAGAACATCATTAGGAAAAATGATAATTTAGTTAAGATGTTATAAGTTAGTTTGGGTTTGTTTTCCCCTATGTTTTTCTTCCCTTTTGCATTTGGGTCATGTTTGGTTGGTTTTTTTTTGTTTTTTTTCCCTTTTGAACAAGGTGTTCATTTATGTTGCAAAACTTAGATTTTTGGTCCCTATAAAACTAGTTTTCCCCTAATAAAAAACATATATGAACTTACTATGAGATAAATTACAAGAGAGATTCTTATTTCTTTCTAATAATGTTGTATGGATTCTTTTTTCCATTTTGCAATAGTGATCTAAAGATAAGGCCCAAGTTCTATACGGAAGCCTTGCAGGGATTTGACTCTAAAGAATGTTGTAATGGTGAGGCCTTGTCTTTCAGTTTTACTATATAAATTGTGGCTTTATATAGTGTTAGGCCCTATAATTTCTACATAGTGATAGCCCATGTGGTGGTTAGCAATATTTGTACTATCAAAAGAGAATCAATTAGGAAAAAAATAGAAACTTTTTTAATGGTGATGTTGAAAATAGGAGAGGGGACTATAAAGGGCAATAAAGAGCATGCAATGCTTGTCAAAGAGTACATAAAAAATGAGGAAAATGATGAATTTTTAGAAATGTGGTAACAAAGTGTGTTAAGAAATAAGCAAATTTATAACAAAATATAGAAAAATTATCACAGTCTATACCAAAAAGTTAGAAAAGTACCTATAAGACTAATATACAGTCTTTAAATAGAAAATCAACACAGGGAAAGGAATCAACAAGAGAGAGATGGAGAGGGAGCGGGAGCGGGAGCATCCGGATTCAACTTTGAATTTGGGCGGGAGTATTCAAGAGGAGGTAGGATCCTCTGAGCGCAGCAAGCGGGATGATGGAAAGGACATCGAGATCACAGGATTGGATCCCGATGTGGGACAGATGCCAGAGGACCCAGGAGGGGGTCCCAGATCAGGAGCTGGGCTGGGGAAACTGAGGAAATGGGCGTCCCTTTTTGGCATCAAACCAACAGGTAAATCTTCTTTACCTCCGGTGAAGAATGTTTCTATACCTTCTCAAGGAAGCTTTGCTATTGAAATCCCAGATCAGACCATTGATTTTTCTATAGCAAGGATGAAAAATTCGCTGGTTGGTAGATTTTTAGGGGTAAGACCTAACATCGAAGTGGTTAGGGATTTTGTGTCCTGGAAATGGGCTCTGAAAGGACAAGTTGAGGTGGTAGCGATGGCTAAGGGATGTATGTCGTTCTTCTTCTCTTGTGAAGAAGATAGAATGAATATTCTATGCAGCGGGCCATGGTTGATTGGGAAAAATACTCTTATTCTTCAAAAATGGAGTCCAAATCTTGTCTTCGAGGAGGATACTGTTCAACAGGTTCTGGTTTGGATAAAGCTACACGGACTGCCTCTTGAATATTGGCTGGAAGATATATTTGTTGGGATAGCTAGCTCATTTGGAGAACTCTTGTCAATAGACAATGTGACAGTGGCGAGACGGAGGTTAACCTATGCTCGTATCTGTGTTGGGATAATGTAGGATAAGGATATGCCAAAAAAAATAAGTCTTAAATCTAAGTTGGGCATGTGGGAACAAACTATAGAATATGAAAATATACCCTTTGCGTGTTGCCATTGCAAAAAGGCGGGTCACTGGGCAAAGAAATGTCTGGAGAAAGTAATCTTGAAAAAAACTCAGAAATGGATTCCAGTAGGGAGAAAAACTAAAGAAGTCAGTAGAAAATCTAGGGAAGGACAGCGAAAAGAGAAAGAGGAACAGGAAACTAGTGTTAGGATGGAATGTACAAAGTCTATGATAGGTTCAGAAATAGAGGACCCGGAGGAATGGGGAAAAAAAGTAATGAATGAAATAGAAAATGAAACCCTAATGGAAGAAGGTGAAACAAAAGAAAATGAAGTCCAAATAGAAGAAGGGGAGATAAAGGAAGATGATTCTAAGGGAGAGG
>MU226279.1:622614-632798 GCA_018584345.1 Thuja plicata | reverse complement strand
ACTTCACTTCTGTACATGTATTTCCTTATATATATCTTTCATATATACATTTCCCCCTTGTTTTTGACACAAATGCCAAAATATATCTATATGGTAATACCAAAATAGGATAGGAAATCACTATGTACCTTTAAAATCTGAGACAAATTATTGTCCCAATTATCCTATAACACCTTTAGGATGTGTAACTATATATGTATCTCTGCTAATAGCTCCATCATAAGGTCAGCAACTAAATTTTTTTTGTCATGAATAAGAGTCTTCGCATGAGCTATATGCTTCTGCTTTACATCCATGTGTGGAAGGAGTTGGCTCTGCATAGCTGTGAGAGATTCTCTTATCATTGCTTCTTCCCTTAGTAATTCAGCCTACATGTCTGTCAGATACTTAATTTTCACAAAATATGTTGAACATGAACTCGGGTTAGGTGCCAACTGATTTGCACTTTCCTTCAAATATGTATCTAACTTTGTCAGCTTTGTCTTGATTTCCATTGTGAAGTTTGAAGTATAACTTAATTTTACAAATAATGAAGCGACATTATTTACTATAGTTTCTAGAGAGCTAATGAGAGAATTTAGCTTTACTTGATCAATTGCAATCTTGCTTGCAACATTCTCTAGAACTTTGTTCTCAAACTTTCTTTCTGCCTTCTGTAGTAGTTTTTCTTGACCACTTAAATCTTTATTGAACTTGTGGACTATGTCTACAAGTTGGTCCATAATAGAATCATTCTCATTTACTTCTACTTCTAGTGCATCTAGGAATATAAATTTTATGTCCTCCAGCACTTTGTTTCTCTTCTTTTCTGCTAAGAGCTTTTGTTGTGTAGCTCTTTTCTTCCATAGCTCCCCTAGTGTATCTGTCTACTCTACTGTCAGATTAGATAGATCCCAATTTCGAATCACAATGTATTTCTCAAGATCAATATCATCTATGTTTATTTATTTTCCTTTTCCACTGTCCTTAGGATTGGGTGAAGTAACAATTTCCTTACCTTTTCCACTATCATCCATATCCTTTCCTTCCTCAGTTGTCTCCTCGATATTCATTTGGAATAGCTCATTGACATTTTTTGCACTAACTGTAGGGTCTGAATCAACTGTAGCATCAATGCTCACTGAACAAATATTCACAGTTGCCTTCTATGACTTGGTTAGACTTGTCCCAGTAGTAGGTGGATCCTAGTACTCAGTCTCTACTAGTCAAGATGTAGATTCAGTAGACTTATCTTTTCTCAGAGATAGGATGATATGTATAGGTGATTGGGTTAGGGATGACATTACCTCTACTGCTATTTTTTATGTATTGGATGCTTCAATAGATTCTACCTCAGGTAGATCTACATCATCAATCTTTTCTTTGTGGTCTATACTTGGTACTTATGTCTTGTCTTCTTCTTTGATTTCCAAGACTATCTTCCATATCTTTGTAGCAGCCTGCACCACATCCTCCATCTTCTTGTTCAATACCTGAAAGATTCTGATCCAATAAGTGTGATTTCTTTCATATTTGGTAATGGCCTCTTTTACCTCTTTGTTTTTCATAGTAGGCATGACTTTCCTCAAGGTCTGTTCTCTAATATCATTTTCTGTTCAAACTGCATTTCTCCAGGGAACAGATATTTCCTTGAATAGGTCTTCAGTCATGTGACTCTTCAATTTAGATGGATCATACTTCCCTCTTGTCATCTTCTCTACAACTGCTTCCTCAATCTGTTTATGTTCATCCTTAGTTCTGGAAGCATAATTCAGTGATTTTAGAGAACTCATACCACTACCTTCTCTTAGGTCTTTAATTTTATTCTCAAATGTAGGTAGGGGCTTCTAGAATTTGATTTCATCTTCTTCATCTTCCTTGGGCAATATGAGTTTCCTTCAAGATCTTCTGGGTTTACTGGTAGTGAGGACATGGGTAGGGGCCTTATGTGTTTTCTTGAGAGCTAGCCTCTTTTTCTTCTTAGGAGGCTCTGCTTCTACCTCTTCCTCTTCCTTTTCAGATACATCATCTTCTATCTTAATTTCATCTTATTTTCTTACTGAGATAAAAGGAGGAGAGTCTAAAGTCTTTCCATACTTCTTTCCAAACTGCTCTAACCTCTTCTTTCCTCTTTTCAAAATCTCAAGAATCTCAATCTCTATTGAAATTCTTCTCTTCGCTTCTTCATATGTACCAAAGTATGGTGCTTTGGGGTCAGCAGGCTCATTCACAAGAGCTTCAATGATGTTCTTGGTCTCATATATGTTAACCTCATACATAAGAGGTTTCACCCATGCAACCCTAGGTCTGCTTGCCTGAATATATAATTTATCATTGTCAACTAGGAAACAAACATCATCCTTGTGGTCTTCAACCAATTTTTTAGGAATTCTATACCTATTTTGCATCTTCTATTTGAATTCCTCAAAATATGCATCCATGATGCTTTCAAAATTGTCTCCTAATTCAACTATGAAATCATTTATCTGATATATTATGGGTCTTTCCTTCTTCCAAAAAAATGTGCCTTTGGAAGGGAAAAACTTCTGAATGTAAAAGAATATGCAGACCAGAAGTGAACCAAACTAACATGGATTGGTCTTTGATGCCTGGATTCTTTCCATGTTCTTGCTCAATTGGATGAGCTGTAACTTAGCAAGGTCGAATGAGAGGTTTTTCTTGACCACCTTGTATGCCAAGTCCACAACCTCACATGGTACATTGTTAGGTCGGCTAGAACTGTATATTTTGTGAGCAATTACATGAATCCCAAACTTCAATTCCATGTTAGTTACTCCATTTAGTCTCATGCCTCTGTCATCCCACTTGGCAAGATTCTTCTTAGCTAGGTCATCCTGAGGTAGATTTTTGGTGGCTTTAGACTTCTCCATCATAGGATACCTTGTAACACGATGTACCATTGCCTTGGTAATCTTCACTGGTTTCTCCATCCATAACTGCATGTCATGAAAACATGGCTCATAATAAACCTAATCCACTTAACCTGGAAATTCTATAGCATATGCATGATATGAGTCAAACCCTTTAATTCTAGGTCTTTATGTTGTGTCTTTAGATTTTTGGCTTCACAGAGTTTATCATATGCATTCTTCATTTCCAATGTCCCTAGTTGTTTGAATTGTCCAATGATAGAAGGCTCGAATGTCATTTATTAGAAATACCCTCTAAGGAATTAGAGAATGAGCTCCCATCAAGTCTATATCTCCTTTGCAACCGTTGGTTGAAGCTTAAACTTAGGAGGTTCACAGATAGAATTCCTAACCAACATCTTAGATCCTTTCTTAACCTGGTTGCTAGATGTAGATGCCATTATGCTCAGAGGTTTGATAAAACTTCACAACTTAAAGCTTTCGAATAAAAATTTGCTCTAAATCGCTTAAGGCACTGAATCACTCTGCAAATTGAAAGCTTTGTAAATAATAACACTTGCAATTCATCTTTTATAAGAGATTTTACCATTGATTTTTCATTAAATGCTCCGTACATGGTAGCTAGCAGAGCTCAGAATGAAGCTTGGTGAAAAATAACTTCTGCATCCTCAAAATCATACAACCCAACTTAACTCGGTTAAGCCTGTGTAACTTGGGTGTTACTGAGATCTTGACTCGGATAAAACTATAATATGTCCTAGTACATCAATATGCTGATTTGGACTTACTATTGTGTCTAGAACTGATGTAGGATGTATTTTATGCACAGTTCCAATAGTCTCCTTGCATGTTTATTCGGAGATGGTAGATCCACCCAATTCACTGCTTTGGGTGCCATTCAATTCTTCTATTTTTTGATCTAAACTCTTAGCAGATTTCCTTACCCACTACTGATTCATCTGAGTTCTGATTTCAGAAACTTTTTATTTTCCTTTCTCAAAACCAGTATCCACTTTTTCTCTGTACATGCAATTCTTGCTTGGATGACCAAGTTATTTACATACATAACATCTCTTAGTAGGATTCCTTTTTCTGATATATGTTTGATATATCAATAAAATAGTTTCTCTCTATTTTAGTACATTATTGTCACTGTTCTTCTATCTATTTCTCAATATTTGAGTTATTTATCTCCTTAAGAAATTTTGATAGCCAAACAAACAGGGTTTCAATTACTATTTCGGGAGAAAATATTTTTAGAGGAAAATGGATCCGTTTAAGATTGTTTCTTTATTTCTACATCACAAAATGTAATATATTACATTTTTGTAAGCTAGGTTCTTTTCAAATTGTTGTGGATTTTATGAACATGCATTCAATGATTTAGCTTGAAACTTGAGTGAAAAAATATCAACTCAATAACAATAGCTCTTTATAAATGATGTCATGCAACATTCTTTTTCACAATAATTACCAAAAAAATGCAATATATAAATATTTACAATAATTGTAGATTGCACCTGAGCTTTGCATTACTTCAGGTTACTCAAAATAGTGATACAAACAATAATAGATATTTCACTAGTAGGTTGTTAAAAACTTTATAAATGGTATCAAAGGATGTGCAAATACAAGCATTCATTTGAAGAGATCAAGACTACGCAACTAATAGAGATGAGAATCTAAATGTTGCATTATTATTCACAATAGGAGTTTCCGACTTGAGCCATGCACTTGAAAGTGGCAGAGTCTTCATCAAGATCAATGAAGATGGAATAGAAGGTGGTCCAAGTGTAATACTACACAAGTATACACATGTCCAAGCAATATTTTATAAGAGCAATTTTAACTATTATCCAAAAATATCCTCTTAGTTTATTCCTTGCATTGTTGGTTCCCTTCACAAAAATATAAGGTTCATGTCCTCCAACCCTCCATCACATCCACAACCATATGTAGGCATCATTTCACAAATTTGTACATGTTTGGCTGCAATCTTACTCCTAGTTGATAGGAAGGGTGCAGGCATGAACAAATACCTAAAAATTATCACAAATGTAGTCTAAGAGAGCATTTGAAGGAATGTATGATGCAATGAAATTACCCATTTTTGGTGAAATTTAATTAGTATTTCAAGTAGAAAAATTAAGCAATCTTCAGTGCAAGGATGAGTATTGCCAATGACCTTCAAAGGCTTTAAGTTCCTAGAAAATCCATTGGCAGAGGAAGTGTGTGAGTGGCACCCAAAGAGTGGTGCGAAACAAATACATAAAATTATTTAAGAATGAAATAAAACACAATAAAAAAATGATCTAAAAGCGTATATATTCCAAAAAAAATACTCACTGAAATCATGGTAAGTGACAGACCTCAACATTGTGCACAAATTGTGTCTTCTGTTAAAGACGCCGACGAGAAAAAGAGGGCAATATTTACAAAATCACAAATTTCTTTAAAATGAATTGAATCAAAACCTATCATCCTTACAATCATTTTTCAATCTTTGAGACAAAATCATGTAGCTTCTAACATAAAATATTGGTGGTGAGTTAATATTTGCTTTCATGAATGATGTAAAAAAATCCAAAATGATTTGGGGAAGATCTGATTTCAGGGGAGATCTAATTTCATTAATGGAAATCAAAAATTACAAAACCTACAATAATTTGATGGCATGAGTTGCCTGCTGTAAAACTTTTCACATAGATATTTTATGGCTGCCATAAAGAGGTTTCATCTTGTTGCCGAGCAGTTTTAGACATATTACTACTTGTTTGAATTAAAACAAAAAGAATACATCTAGGTAACATTTAAAATGCACTAACTCCAAGCATCTATGGAGCGGGGAGTGGGAAACAGGGAGCGACTGAGAAGCGGGAACACGGGAGCTGGAAATTCAAACCATTCTACAGAATCAGATTCTACAGAAGTTGCAGGTGGCATAGGTCCTACTACCACAGAGGGCTCTACTGACGCGGGTGGGAATTTGGATGGGAAAATGCATGGATTCGCGGGAGAGGGGGAGCCAGGTGAGGTCCCATACGGGGAAAAGGGACAGTCAAATGGGCATCCCTTTTCGGGGTTAAACCCTTAGGTAAGTCTGTATACCCACCTATAAGGAACATATCTAATATATCGGAGGGTAAATATGCTATTTCTATTCTTGATCAAGTTATAGATCATAATATTAGAAAAATGGACAATGCCCTAGTTGGAAGATTCATAGGGATCAGGCCTAATATTGAAGTGATCAGAGCGTATGTTGATAAGAGATGGAAGCTCAAAGGCCAAGTTGAAGTGATAGCTATGAACAAGGGTTTTGTCTCCTTTTTCTTCTCATGTGAAGAAGATAGAACACAAGCCATCTGTTGTGGACCATGGTGCATAGGAAAAAACACTATGATCCTGCAAAAATGGTACCCTAACATGGCCCTTCACGAAGACTATATTGTCCAAGTCCCTGTATGGGTGAAGCTCCCAAGACTTCCTTTGGAGTACTGGAATGAGGATATTTCTGATGGGATTGCCAGAGCTTTTGGAGAACTCCTCTCCATCGATCCAGTAACGGCCTCCAGAAGAAGACTCACACATGCTATGATATGCATAGGAATCATACCAGATGTTGACATGCCAGAAGAAATATAGTTGGAATCAAGGTTAGGAACATAGATTCAAAAAATTGAATATGAATATGTTCCCTTTTCTTGTTTCAGATGCGAAAAAATAGGGCATTGGGCAAAGAAATGTCCAATGAACAAAATCATAAAACCCCATCAGAAAAAAGAATGGAAACCGACTTGGAAAATTGTAGATCTCTTGGAAGAAGAAGGAAGTAAGGAATCTAAGAGTATAGAGAAGTACATAGAAGAGAAAAATGGCATGTCTAAAGAAAATGAAAAGGAAGGGAAAGATAAAGGAGAGATACAGAACAAACAAGAGAAAAATGTCACAGTAAAGGAAGGAATAGACAAGAAAGATCAGGAGGAGCAAGGAAATGAGACCGATCTAGTCAAGAATAACAAGATATTCTTTGTCAAGGACACTCTAGAAGGTAAGAGCAATGAAATTTGCAAAACTCAAGATGTAAAGGAAACAACCGAGCAAGAAGATAATCAATCCACTACTCAAGAAGAAGATGAACCACCTATTAAACAGGGAGATCAGGAAAATCTCTATGATAATAAAATTTTCTTAGATGCCTAGCAAGATATTTTCTTGGGGACGGGGCTATCAGAGATGACACAAGTTTTAGCACAAGAAGATAGGAAAGATTCAGAGGAAGTAGACAAACCAAAATGGGGAGACCAAGAAGAAATAGATAAATTACTTGAGAAACAAGATAAACCCAATATAGTGGAAAATTCTAAACAGAAGAAGGGTGCAGTGACAAAAGGCTAGAAGAATGCCAAAAATAACCAACCAGATGTTGGAGAATGCTATCTCTCACCACCAGGAATACCACCAAGTTCTAGAAAGAGAAATCAAGAAACGGCTAGAAATATAGCAGATGGAACACATAAAACTATTACCCAACTGGGTATCACCATAAAGAAATGAAGATCATATCATGGAATATAAGAGGGTTAAATAAACCTCACAAATAGGATCTCATCAGAAACATGGTTAGAGATAATAGACTGGACATCATTCTCATCCAAGAAACTAAAATGGCAAAGGAGAAAGTGGAAAAGCTCAAACACTATAAAAATAACTGTTGTAGTGGAGGTAGCTTGGAAGGAGCTTCAAGGGGTATTGTTACTTTTTGGAATGGGGATATCATTGAGGGTGATGTTCTATTGCAAGAAAATAATTTGTCTTACATTAGATTCCATTACATCAAGGAAGGTACCTATTGGATTCTTACTAATATTTATGCTCCCAATACTAAGAAAGGGAGATGTTCTTTCTGGACAAAGCTGGAACAGGTCAGGAAGACCTTTGAAACTGAAAGCTGGTTCATAATGGGGGATTTGAATACCCCTCTTAAGGAAGATGAAAAAATGGGAGGAACTCAACCTAACTTAGAAAGTAGGGTTGATTTAATGAATTTCATTTCTATTCAAGCGCTCACTGATATTGATCTTCAAGGCATCAATTACACCTGGTCTAATCGAAGAGCGGGCAAAGACTTGATCTAGGTAAGATTAGACAGAGCTCTATTTTCTAATGAATGGTTTCAGCAGTATAATTGTTCCTTAACTGCCTTTATTAGAGTTGGTTCTGACCACTACCCGCTGTCGTTTATTGCTGACCCTATTGTTAGAAGAAAAAAATATCCATTTAGATTTGAAAAAATGTGGACTATTCATCCTGAAATGTATCTCAAAATCAGTGAATGGTGGAATATTAGAATTGAGGGTACAACTATGTATAGATTGACCTTTAAACTGAAACATGTTAAAGACAGAATTAAGAAGTGGAATAAAGAAACCTTTGGCAATATCTTTTCTTCTAAGTTGGATATTATGTCTAAGCTTAAAGAAGTGCAGGAGGTTGTTCAAAAGGTTGGGTATGTGAATAATCTCAAAGAACAAGAAACTGAAATCTTAAGTAAATATAATGATATTGTGCACAAGGAGGAAATCTTTTGGAAGTAGAGATCTAGAAACACTTGGCTGAGAGAGGGGGATAGGAACACTAAGTTCTTTCATTTGACGGCAACCAAACAAAAGGCTGCTAACATGATCTCTAAACTTAAAGTTGATAACAGACACATGGAAAAGGAGGAGGATATCTCTAAAGAAGCTAGAAAATTCTTCTCTATCCTTCTCTCCCAGGATGACCAGCTTGACCAAGATCTTCAAACTAAACTTCTAGAGAGTATACCTAAGATTCTGAATGAAAATGATAACTACTATCTTTCAGCTATCCCTTCTAATGCTGAGATCAAAGAGGTTGTCTTTTCTTTTTATGGAAATAAATCTCCGGGTCCTGATGGATTTCCTATATTCTTCTTTCATCTGTATTGGGAGATCATACATAAGGATATTACCGATGTTGTTAAAGAATTCTTTGGATCTACTAAAATTCTTAGAGAAATTAATGGTATGTTTATTGCTCTCATTCCAAAAAAAGTAGGGGCTGACTCTATGGACCTCTTCCGTCCTATAAGCCTGTGTAACTCTACCTACAAAATTATATCAAAATTCATAACTTCAAGGATTATGAAACTTCTCTCTAAAATAATTGCCCATCAACAAACTGAATTTATCCTGGGGAGGTAGATCTTAGATTCTATCATAACTGTCCATGAAAACATACATTCTCTGACTATGGCTAGAAAAGATGGATTTATTCTTAAGATTGACCTTTCAAAAGCCTACAACATAGTGGATTGGAACTTTATGCAGAATGTTCTAAGAACCTTTGGTTTCAATCCCAAATGTATAAAACTGATAATGCAGTTGGTTTCTACTCCTACTTTTTTGGTCCTTGTCAATGGATCTCCTTCGACCTTCTTTAAATCTTCCAGAGGACTGAGGCAGGGAGACCCTTTATCCCCTGTTCTATTCGTTATTATCGCTGAATGTTTGGGCAGATACATTGAAAGTACTATTAGAAATGGGGGTCTCAAAGGGTTAAAACCTTCCTCATCTAACCTTGTGTGTTCTCATCAGCAATATGTGGATGACTCTATTTTTATGGGGGAAGCTACCATTAATGAAGCCCGGAGTATAGACAACATAAGATCAACAGAATTATGACTTGCCAAATTGGGGAGCTCCTTGCTACCTGCTTGGGTCTCCCCCTTGGGATTAACCCTCCAGATTCCTTTTGGAGTGCTATAGTGGATAAGTTTCACAAGAAAATTTCTGGGTGGAAAGGTGCTTTTCTTAGTCAAGCTAGTAAGATACAACTTCTTAAATCTTCACTTCAGAGTATTCCTACTTATGCTTTAAGTCTCTTTAAGATTCCCAACAAATTTGCTGAGGCTATTGAAAAAATTCAAAGGCATTTCCTTTGGAATGGTGTTGAAAAATCCAACAGATTTTCTCTTATAGCCTCGGATAAAGTCTGCATGCCCAAATCTAAAGGTGGCTTGGGTATAAGAAAAATAAAAAGAAAGAATGAATCTCTTCTACCTAAACTTGGTTGGAGAGGTTTCACAAGGAAGAGCGAGTGGAACACTATTTGGCACAACAAATATAATAGGAAATCTGATTCCATTATTGACTTTCTTAATACTCAAGATACTTTGATGGGATCGTGTATATGGAAGAATGTCATAAAAGTTAAAAACATTATCAGAAAAGGTGTGAAGTGGAAAATTGGCAAAGGAAATAGAGTGGACTTTTGGGAAGATATTTGGATAGG